>JAJEJO010000424.1:67150-108733 GCA_020662805.1 Glaucomys volans
AGAAAAGAAAAGAAAAGAAAAGAAAAGAAAAGAAAAGAAAAGAAAAGAAAAGAAAAGAAAAGAAAAATTCGGTGTTGCAACAATTTTTAGTGAGTAAACATTAAATGTAAAACAAACTATGGGACCAAGTGTCTAGAATACATCTTAAGTCAATGACTCAATTAGGAAACTAATCATTGTTACATGTTCATTAAGCTTAAATATGAGTTCATTGACAATTCAAAAGTTGCTTTTATGTAGTTTCATGGAATTCTGCCTTTCTGTATCTCTCATGATGTTTTGAGTTCCTAGAAGGGGAATCAAGGGCATTCGTCTTCAATTCTGTCCTTCACAGTCTTCAGTACAGATCCCAGGTCCTGACATTCCTTTTTGAGTATGTATTAAATTGAATTGAAGTTGAGATTCTGAAATCATTTAAATCAGGGAGCAGAGAAGCTATGTTTAAAACATGCCCTGTGATATGGGCTCATGTGAGGCATCTTGTTATTTAAAAATACTTGGTTTTAGTGCAAAGCAATGTTGAAGTAATTTGGTGGACATACAGTGTTCCCATGTTTCCTAATTCAGAAGACCTGCACATCGCTGACACAGAGGCAGATGGGCCAGGGTGCACACACATGGAGAGCTCTGGTGGGGAGAGTCAGGATTCATTTCTCAGTGTAGAAATGCTTCCTTGTAGAAATATTAACATTGTGAAAGTGTTTTCCTTCATTTTTGAAAGTTTATTTTTTGTTTTTCTCAAAAAAACAAATTTTTGCCATTTGTTTTTTCATGAGAAACCTACCAGATCTTGTACCAGCCTTTGGTTAGAACTTAGAAATGTAGCAATATAGACCTTGATCTGGAGTCTGCCAAAAAGCTGCTTTTCCTAGAAATGTTTTAATTACTGTAATAATTATAGCAGCTGGTTCTTCAAATAGTGTCAAGGATACAGGGCGTACAGGAAGACCCTTTATAGTAACGGACTTCTTGACCCCAGATAATACTAGATCCCTTTATGCATTTGAGTTTCTTCTTTGATTGCCTCCCTGCAAAAATTCCTCCTGACCCTTTAACCAGCTCACTACTTCCACTAAAAACGAAAGCATAGTGACTGAGTCTGGAATCTATGCTTGCTGGAGGCATAAGGGCGGTTTAGGGACTAGATTGCTCTCTCGCAGCCTTAGTTATTGGAGGGAGGTGCTTTTCTTGGGATTAATTTGTTTTATATTACAATGGATGCAGCTGATGAGTGAGAATCTTTTAAACCTTCTCTAGCCTAGTGAAATTTCTGGAAAATGGAAATGGAAATAAAGAGACATTCTAAGTCTCATCTTTGAAAAGCAATTTTTAGTTGTTGTTGTTATTAAGGAGCCAAACTAAGCAGAACTGACATTCCAAATGGGTGGTGTCAGTAATAGCCAATGAAATAAAAAAAGATAAAATCTCCACATGGACTCCATTAATTTGGAATGTATTATAGTATTGAACCAGCCTGGACATAAGTCTCTCAGAAAGGGCTTACCACTCCAAAATGTGACAAGACAGTACAAGATGTTATCATAGATGGCGCATACAAATTTAGGTTCTTCCTCAGTTATCTCAAACAAAAACTTTGGTTAACAATAAAACATGAAATAAAAATAACGAGTGATATTGACTTAATTAATAAAATATTAGAATGTTCCCCAATAATAATAACTTGATATTTTTGCTTATGTTAATATTCATGTTAGTACTAGTTATTTTAAAAGGAATATGACAGAAAAGGGACTTGAAAAGGAGCAACTTGAAAAGGAGGTGGTTCCAACCTACATTTAAAAAGATTGTTTTTTATTAAACATTTAATATGTGCCAGCACTATACCCATATTATCAAATTTAATTACCACAACAAATACAGCAGCTGAGGACTTCCTTATTATGTTTTACAGGCCGAGATACCTTATCCTCAAAAGTTAAAAGCAGCTTGCCCAAGGCCAAATGGATCAGACTGTGGCCAAGAAAGCCTCAAGCCAGGTCTGCCTACTGATTCATATGCTTTTAACCCACACTGTGTTACTTATGTACTTACTCTTCCTCTATTTCCATGTTCAAGCTGTAACGGTGCAGCGTGAGACAGTAAAAAAATCATTAAACAAAGAATTTCTGTGTAATGTATGTACTCAGGTGTGGCCTGACTATGCATTGGTCAGACTTTTTAAAATTGCCGTTTTGATTAAATAGGAGAAATTTGTTCATTTTTGCGTGGCAGGGCATGAAACACTGAAATTATAAGAATATTGGTATAGCAAATTGAAGGAAGACTTTGTTCAAGTGGACAGTGCAAGAAGGAAGGGTCACTTTTAGGGGGCATGAAAATAAGAAGCAAAAGTCTGATTTTACAACATTGGCCTTCATAAGACCCCTGTCACCACTTTGGGTCATTCCTTAGTCAGATGCATTGAAAACATTCGGGACTACCTTCCAAAAGAAATAACAGAACAATCCTAAAAGTTTGCTATTATTTCAGAATCCAAAACATTTTTCATTACTTTCTTTACAAAAGTTAAACAGAAGAGGTTACTCTATTTTGTTATGTTTTTATTTAAACATGATTTTATTTTGTTCATTGATCAAATTAGAAACTTGCTTTGATGATAAAAGAAGTAAATCAAAATGTTTTTCTTTAAAATAGTGTAAGTTCAGATAGTCACTCATTCAGACTCTCATTCTTTCCAATAATTATAAAGAAAATAAACTTCTACGTTGCTCCTAAGTTGTCTGACTCTAAATTTCTTTGGCGTAGCTTACCACTGTTGAACCACATGATAAAAGCCACGTAGGCTTTTTCCAGACACCAGTGGCTGTCAATAATTCATAGATTAAAATCTACCCACAGACTTTATTTGGATCAATTATTCATAGATTAAAGTCTACCCATAGACTGATTGGATAGACTGCAGGATATCAATGATCTAAAAAGTGTATATTAATGCATTAAATGAAAATTCAATCTTAGTCTAGAATCATTTTTACACTTTTTAAAAAATTTAAGACCTGCTTATAGTAGGGGGGAAAGTTGACTCATTCTTCTCCCTCATTTCTTTCTCATACCTTTAAAGAAGTGAAAACTAATGAGGGGAGCAGGGACTTATGGGAACAATAGCTGGGACTTATTTATCACTGGCCAACGAAGGAGAGAGAAGAGTACATGAAGACCTATGTCATCCCTCAAGAAAATTCAGAGCTGGATGGTATGTAGTCCTTAATTCTTAATGGTAGTCATTTATCAAGCTGAGTAGTGAGTATCCAGAAACCTAAACCTGGAACACTGTAGGAAAATGAGAGCCAACACAGTGGAAAGGGGCATTGTGATACCATATATGCAAAGAGATGTGACCCAGGGCTATTCTTTTGTCAAAATGTGTATTTGTGACTAAGTGCCCATCAACTAGGTAAGAAATACTGAACAAAGACACAGGAAACAAGGAAAAAGCAGGAGCCTTGCTTCAGCAGAACTGAAATCTAGCTGAGGGAATAAAATGTGTAAAACCATAACTGAATTAAGTGAGTAGTTATCCCTCAGAGTTCAGGAGAAGTTGGCTCCAGAAATCCCACAGATAGCAGGTATCTGCAGACACTTAAGTCCCTGGTGTAAAATGGCCTAGTATATACCTATGATATATACACATTCTCCCACATATTTTAATTCATCTCTAGATTCCTTACTATACCTAACATAATTTCAATGTACATTAAGAGTTGTGAGACTGCATTGTTCAGGGATTAATGGAGAGAAAAAGTATTTGTACATGTTCAGTACAGATTCATTTCTTCCAAAAGTTTGTTTGGAAATATTTGTTTGGTTGGTTTAATCTATAGATATGGAACCCATGGAGACACAGGGCTGAGCATGTCTATTATGGACCAGATTGTGCCTTACAAAATTCATAACACTGAAGTTGTAGCCTCAAATGTGGCCGTACTTGTTAACAGAATTTCTAAGAGGTAATTAAGGTTAAATAATACAGGCCCCTAAATCAATAGACTTGGTGGCTTTATAAGAAGATGCGCCTTTGCACAGGCACCAAGGAAAGGCTATATGAGCACACAGAGAGAATAGGCTGCTTTTACACCACTAGGAGCTGAACTGGCCAGAACCTTCATCTTGGACTCCCTAGTCTCCAGCAGTATGAGAAATAAACTTCTATTGACAAGCTACTCAGTCTGTGGTATTTCTTCTTATGGCAGCCTAAGCAATCTATTTATACTACATAAAGCAGAAAATAATATTCAACTCAAGTAAATGCTATAGATAATTCAAAAAGAACCATTGCTGGGGCAGTTAGAAAAGCCCTTTTTGAGAAGGTGTATCTTGATCATTTATGTTTCAAGAGACAAGGAGAAGATGTGGATAAATATAAGTTGGGTAGTGAGCACACAAGAACAGAGAACTGAACTGACCATGGGTGCTCTGAGCACAGTCAACTGAGAGGAAGTTTAAGAAAGAGGAAACAAGGGAGAGTCACAGGAATACATTTGACCTAGACTATGGAATTCTTCCACATCAAACTAAGGAATCCAGGTGGAGTAGGGAAACAAACTACAGTTTTGGGAATATATATGGGGAGCTGTGTGTTGAAGGATCATAGAAGGAGTTTAAAGCAGGGAGATCAATTTGAATGTTTTGCTTTCATTGCCCCTCTCTTCCGTAAAATGTCTCCCCTGCCTTTATTCAGATCTCTACTTCAGTGGTATGGAATATGGCAAAAAACTAACCTTCTGAGCTTCTTGCTTCCAACCTATTTACAACTTTCTCTACTATTACATAGACTTATTTTTGTTAAATGCAAATCTGATCATGATATTTCTTGGTTTAAAATCAGTCCTCGATTCTTCACTGTCTGCAAAATAAGTTCAAACTCTGGAGCATGACACTATTCAAATCTGAGTAGACTGCCTTTACGGTTACCCTCCTTCTCAACATTCCTCCCAGTGCACACCTTACCTGTAATAGGATCAAAAGACTTCTTTATCTACAAATACATGTTATTTGGAAGAATTTTGCCACCCCAAAATTCAGATGTTGAAGTCCAACCCCAGGACTTCTGAATGTGACTGTATTTGGAGATAGGGTGTCTAAAGAAGTGTTAAGTTAAAATAAGGCCATTAAAGGTGAGCTCTAATTAGGAGAGGAAATCAGGATGCAGATTTGTACAGAAAGAGGATCATGTGAAGACATAGGGAGAAGATGTCCCTCTCCAAGCAAAGAACCTTGGCCTTAAGAAAAATTCACCCTGTCAGTACCTTGATTTTGGACTTCTGGATTGTGTGAAAACAAATTCTTGTCATTTAGGTCATTCAGTCTGTGATACTTTGCCATGGCAGTTAAGTGCCTGCCATGGCCCCAATATTCGTGTCTCTCTCAAAATCCATATGTTGAAATTCCCACCATGAACGTGATGGTAATAGGAGGTGAGGCCTTTCAGAGGTGAATTAGTTATGGCAGCGGAGCCCTGTGAATGGAACTATGTCCTTATAAACAAGAAAAGTTACTCCTCTCCCTCTGTGAAGACAAGTCTAGAAGGCACCATGTACAAATCAGCAGCCCTCACCAGGCACCAAATACACTAGAGCCTTCATCTTGGAATTCCTAGCCTCCAAAACTGTGAAAAAGAAATTTCTGTTGCTTATAAGCTATCCAGTTTATGGTGTTTTGCTTTGGAGCTGAACAGGCTAAGAGAGTGTAAAGCAGTATTCATTCACTATTCTCTTCCCCACACTTAGAAGCCTTTCCTTTTGTTGTCACCCTGGTAAGACTCCATTTGCTCTTCAGGACTTAGCCTGATTGCATCTGAGAAATCCCTTCCTTTTCTCCTCTAAATTCTTCTACTCCCCTCGAAGAGTATGTATCACCTCATGTCTTAATTATCTTGTAAAATGGCTTCAATTTAATTAGGTCTTGAGCTATAACAATTCCAGAATTGGGCCAAGGTACTTGCCTAGATTTTGTGTTTCTATTAAATGGAATCACCTGGTAATAACCTATATTCTTTGGTCTCAGATATTTCCCTCTTTTTCATAGTGATATTGAAGGTGAATATAATTCTGGGTATTCATTTGCTGATCTGTTAATGATAGATAAGAGGTAGAAATCAAAGTAGCAAGGTGTTTTCACAAAATTTAAATGTTAAAATTCTCCTGACTGAAGTTTCACAAGAGGATGGGGGATAAATTCCCAGGACAAAGAAAAAGCACTTTGTGATGATTAAATTAATTAAATCTCAGTTGATGATACATCTCTACTCACTTCAAACCAATATCAGTTTTTTTTAAAAGTAATAGGCAATTTATGGCAGGGTTTGGCACATACTTTCCGCCAAGTGCCAGGTAGTATATATTTCCAGCTTTGTGGGGGGACATATCTCTGCTTCAGGCACTCAAATCTGCCACTGTAGAATAAAAACAAACATAGGAAATATGTAAATAAGGGTGCCAATAATACTTTATTTACAAAACCAGACGTCAGGGAGGAGTTAGTCTGCCAGTCAGGTTTGCTGACTTCTAATAGAGAAAACTGGGAGAAAAGGTGAATGGAATTTCCTTTTACTTGAAAGAGGACTTCAAAAACAAGCCCAGGAAATTTACATTATCTGTGGCCAAACTAAATCTTAGCCATATACTAAATATTAACTGTAGGTACTTGAAATTGTCAATCGGAATTTCAGAGTATTTCCAGTAAAGAATAGTGAGATGTCATAAACTTAAGTCCTGAAATATTTCTACTAATGAAAGTCCAGGAAGATTAAATGAAAAAAATAAAGGTAAGCTTGATGAGAGCAATATGCTAATGGAGAAATTCCTTCTTAATCATGGGTCTTTTCAACAAGGAACTCTTCTGTACTGTTTTTTTTTTTCCTCTCTGTCATTCATGACTCTAAATAATGGACCCTGAACTCTAATCCTTTACACAACTTCTTCCCACATACTTTCCCACAGTATAGACTTGTACTTTCAACTCCAACCACAGACCCTACACTTCCTAAAATGTTTATCTATGCAGATGTCTTGATGAGTTCCAACCCACCCCTCTTGCTCTTTACTGAATTTGTTCTAGGTTGTAATGTACCAGGCCAAGAATATCAAGTTCTAAGCAACCTCAAAGTAGAATAGACATACAAAGTTATCTGGGTAATGACATAAAATCTGAAGAGGCTGAAGGGGCCTTCTGAACAAGCTTCATAAATCTGCTACCTTGCCTTCTGCTCAGTTATTTCTCTCCTTCTTCCATTCTGGGGATAAAGTGAGATGCCTTGAGCAGCAGCCACCATCTTGCAACAATAGAAATGAAAAATACCTGCGGAGGGTGGCAGTGCAGGAAGCAGAGATGAATCTGGGTCTGAATGCACCTTGGAGCAGCAGTACCTGCCACAGGCTGCCTGCTTAACTCTGGACTCCTTATTATGTAAAAAAATAGAAGCCAGCAGTAATTGAACTCTGACTATTCATGCCTATATTCCAAACTGATGAGTAGAAAATCCATATTACAGTAAACAGGTGAGACACAACTGTATTAGTTTTCTGTGCTTGCTACAGCTATGAACTTAGGGGCTTAAAATAACACAAGCTTGTTATTTTGCAGTTCTGTAGGTGAGAAGTGTGACACAGGTCTCACAGGGCTAAAGTCAAGGAGTCAGAAGGGTTACATTCAACCTGGAGGAGAGTTTATGGCTTCCTCCTTGGATCATGACCCTTCCTTCATTTCAGAACCATCCTTCTGAGCGACATCCCTCCCTGACTCTAGAGAGAAAAGATTCTTGGCTTTTAAGCACTCACGAGATTCAACTGAGCCAGGTCTTTCTTCCTGTACTCTAATCTAATCATCAAATGTGCACAGTTCCTTTTGACATGTAAAGTCGCATGTTTACAGTTTCTTGAGATTAAGATGTGAACATCTTTGGGTGGCCATTTCTCTGCCTACCACCACCAATAAAGAAAACTATATATGTTGTAAACTTTGTTTCGTGTAGCTCAAATTTCTTCTACAGTGTCTTGCAAATAGTGGAAGGACACTGAAAAAAAGCAGTTCTTGTACCACATATAGAAAGTATTATACCAATTTTGTATATTTCATACTAATGTAATACTACTATATCAGCAATAATCTACCTTTCCAGGGTGGATAATGAGCCTGAACTTCCCTTAAATTGGGAAAGCTAAAAATTGAATTAGGTAGAAATAATGAAAAATTTCTATTATTCACACATGGGTTGCTACAATTTTTCAGCAGGACAGATTATAAAGGTAGAAAATTTTATAGAACAAATGAGTGCTTCTCAGGAAAAGTAGTTTTAGAAATCAGAACATAAAATTTTATACAAAAACTTTCATAACCAGAAACATTTAAAAATATTTTAATATTTATAATGGAGTTTTCACATTTATCATCCCACATAATTCTGCATTTTATCCAGTATTAAGGCAAACATTCAAACAACATTTTTTATTCCTCTCTTCTACTTGATGTTCTAGATCTGCAAAACCACCAAGTCCCTTTTACAGAGATTTCTTTTGTCCTCCATGTCCTGCCATACCCTATCAGGAGTTATGCATGGGTTTTTATTATTTAGTTTTAGGTTATCTAGCTTACTTGATCCTAAACTGTCTCTCCCACAGTATATACCACAAACTTCTTACAGGAAAAACTTAAAGAATATGGAATTGTGTGAGTATTCTAGATTTAAAATGGATACCCTCACTTAAGGGAAGCCCATGAAGTGGTCATCCTCCCTTTGGTTTAGCACTTTCTCTAGCATTTAACACTGTTTTGTGAAGTTCACCATCCTACTTTCAGATAGCTTGGTAAAAGCCGCTTCCTGTTTTTAACTTCCTGTTTTTGCCTATAAAGCTACATGCCTTATATTAAGACTCTCTTCAACATAATAAAATCTCAAATGTATTCGAATAGTTCTACCTCTTCTAAATAATATTTTGTCTCAGGTAAGCACCCATTTCTCCAGCTCTTCTTCACTGCAACTGAAAAGTCAGCATCTTTCTAACATAGTTCAGTAATGATACATTGAGAAGTAATTGCTTTAGTTCCCAGGACAATGCAGTGTACAAGGGAGGAGGTGGGCTTGGGGTTATTTTTTATATTGTCTGTGATTATTGTGGGTTCTGTGGCGTGCTTGCCATATTTTTTCCAAACATTTTCATGTGACTTACTCTAAAACATGTTCTTTTTCACACTGATCTTTTACAATTTATATTTAAATAATTTTTGTTGTTATACATATAATGCCTGTTCATTTTTTGAAAATGAAAACAAACAGAAAAAAATAGTTTGAACCTATTACTCAAAGTATCATTAACCTCTTGAACCTCAGTGTGAAAATCATTTTTTATGTTTTAGTAATAGTAAATTTAAAAATTTGGGTCCTCCTTTCCACCAAGGATGACAAGGGTGAATATATGAGAGATAGACAGGTAGGTAGATAGATGAAGACACAGAGATTTACCTGAACACACCCAAGATGAATAATATTTTACTGGGACCATATCCAAGAGAAGATAGAAATTCAGAGTTTAACCAGCACTGGGGTGTTGTTTTGTTGTTGTTGTTGTTGTTGTTTAGGCTGGTGGTGTTTGACATGCTGAGAATCTGTCAGAACTTGTGAGTACATACTGGGGCAGGGAAAAAACTTTGATGTCTAGGGTTCAAAAAACAGGGAAGTTCTGGTAACTCCAACACTTCAGGTTGAGACTCGAAAGGACTGCTCCCTAGAGAAAGTGTGAACTGCAAATGGAACTAAACTGACTCTCACCAAGACCATAAAAACAACAAACAAAACCAATAAAAATATCTTTCAAGTACTCTCAATTCATGGGAATTGATTAAAGTAATCTCACATTGCGAGTGTTCCCAGATACTTAGCAGGAGGAAACAAAAGTCTTTTCAGAAGGAAAATAACATTATCCTAATCTTCAAATTATTCCTGCAAATAAATTTTTAAATATAATGTGTATTGTGCAATTAAGATGACTAAGCCTACTATCTGCATGAATGAAAACTGAAAGAAGGAACAAACACAACTAAGGCTCTCAATGTTGGAATCATAATTCACATACTTTACTATAATAAATAAGCTGAGAATATTGAAAAAGAATGAGGAGGAATGCAAAGAGGTTAGATTTAAAGGAAAGAAATTTTAGAAAAATGCTAGATACAGAATTAAGTATCTAATGAGTTAATTTAATAAGCTAATTTCTGTAGAAATTATACAAAGCAAAAATCATTAATGGACTATATAACTACCAAATCCAACAATATATAAAAATTATAACACATCACAACCAAGTATACTATATAACAAGCATACCCTATTATCAGTATATCATATTCAAGATTGATTTGAAAATCAATGTAATTCATCCCCTTAGAAAAAGAGAAAACTATATGATTCTTTCATTTCAGGCAGAAAATCCGCAAGATACATTTTAATACCTGCTTATTCTAAAGATTGTCTACAAACTAGAAATATCAGGAAATTTCCTAGAAAAAAAAAAAAAATCCACCAAGAAAAAAAAAAAAAAAAAAAGCTTACATTTAACACATGGTAGAATCGCCCT
Source organism: Glaucomys volans (assembly GCA_020662805.1). Classification (NCBI taxonomy): domain Eukaryota; kingdom Metazoa; phylum Chordata; class Mammalia; order Rodentia; family Sciuridae; genus Glaucomys; species Glaucomys volans. The sequence continues at coordinate 77,740 of JAJEJO010000424.1, forward strand.
ATTCTTCCTAGTCTCTGCTTCTTACAACTAAAAATCTTGGACCTAGAACATCAAATGAACACATGAAAGGTGGGAAGAAGGCTGCAAACTCTCTAGGGACATTAGGATTTGAGGCAAGGCATAGAAATGCATTCTCTTGCCTCACTGTTGAATCCATATATACCAGTAGGGTTTTGCATATGCCTCTAACCCAAAACCAGCAACAGGCACAGCCCCAAAAGTGAAACTCAAGGAAAAGTCTCTTCCCTCTAGCTGAAGGACCAGAAAAACAATGTGGCCTACCAACAAAATACCTTTTTGGTACCAGCCCTCCTACTCCAGTCAAACACCAACACAAAAACTTCACAGCTTCCTGCAAGAATTGAGTTGAGCAAGTAGGTGATCTTCTAGCCAAACCTATTCATCCCCATAGAATTAGTCAGGGACACTTTGATTCTCCCAACTGCCATGTATGGGAGCTGATCTTCCACTTACCCACTGGCCAAAGCAGACAACACTCTAATTCCCTGATCAAGTGGTATTGGCAGGCCAAGTGGGGAGTTTATTTTCTGTTCCCCATAAGCAGAAAGCAGATGATGATTCCTTGATCCCTCATCTGGGAAGCAGGTCTTGCTGCAACTGTCCCATCAGGGTAGCATCAGTTGGTTCCAATTACAAGCTGAGCATCCATCCCTTCTCCAGCAGCAGTGAGACTGTTCAAGGCACTGTGAGTCAGGATGGTCAGTACTCTTGTTTCTCCCACTCCAGGTGTTACTAGAACCCAGGGGAGAGCTGAACTTCCATGCCCAGTCAGTAGTAATAAGACTGAATAAGGCAGGGCAAAGCAAGGCTAATTGGCACTATGGATCACTATCTCTTGATGTCAGTGAGGGCCAGTGGGGGAAATAAACCTGTCCAACCTGTTATCAAAAAGCCAAAATGAAGTAGAAGAGGCTAAGGAGGGCCAGCTGACAGTCTGTTTCTTCTGGCCCTCTCTTTTGGTGTTAGTGAGTCCCACTTGGAGGTAACAAGGAGGTGATCAGGTTTCACCTAAAAGATGTCAATGAGGCAAAAGAGGAATTGAGTCTGTCTGCAAGAAGTCCATGTAAATCAGCACTCCACTTTTGTTAGGGTGGTGTAGGCAGGGACCACCTGAACCAGAATAGACATGCTCAACCACACAGAGGTACACCTCAACACAGGGACTGCTTGCTACAGAAAAATTAAATAGTACCCAAAGTCTCATAATATAATGTCCAAAATATCTATAGTACAATAAAAACTAAATCACCTCAAGAACTAGAAAATCAAATGAAAAAAAGAGAATTAAGAGATGCCATCACTATGGTAAATCACATACTGGAATTATCTGTAGAGGTTTTTAAAGCATCCATAATAAAAATACAACAAGTAATTACAAGTAATCTTAAAACCAAATCCAAAATATCAGCGAATAAAAACAGAAGTTATAAAAAGGAACCTACCAGATATTATTAAACCAAAAAACATAAAAGTGAAATTAAAAACTGCTGTATGAGTTCAATGATAAAATGGTAACAGGAAAGGATAGAATCAGTGAGCTGGATGACAGACAGAATTTCCCCAACCTCAACAAAAGTGAAGAAACTGATTAAAAAAAGAACAGTTTCAGGAAACCGTGAGACAACAACAAAAAAGCTAACATTGGTATCATTAGAATCCTATGGGAGAAAAAAGTAGGACTGAAAAAGTATTCAAGGAATTCTACCTGGAAAGTTCCAAAATTTGGTGAAAAATGCAAGTCTATAGATTCAAGAAGCTGAATAAGCCTAGAGTAGAGTAAGCCTCAAGAGTCAATGTTTTCAAGAATGTGCATACACTGGGTCACTCATGTACTGATGGGGTGATATGAAATGGTACTCTGGAAAACAGTTGTACAGTTTCTGAAAAACTAAATGGGCTCATTTATTACTCAGTAATAGTCAGTAACTGTTGAACATCTATTCAAGAGAACTGCAAACTCTCATTTCACACAGAAAACTGTGCACAGATATTCAGGCCAGTTTTATTCGTAATAGCCAAAAACTAAAAACTAATCATTTGACCCTCAATGGATGAATGATTAAATAATATGTGAGATAACATTCATATCATGAAATAAAAAGGAATAAGCTGCATGATACCATAACAGATGAATCTCAAGGTTAACATTAAAAAATCGCAAAGTTCAGGGCACATTTTATAGGATCCATCCACATATATCATTAGAATAATAAAATTATAAGGATAGAGAACAAACTAAGTGCTTTCTAGGCCTCCAGGGAACGGGAGTTGGTGAGTAGGGAGTTAGTGCTCACTAAAATGGGTAGTGTAAGTTATGAATGTGACGGAACAAGTCTTCAGTTTCTTGACAGTGATCATGATCACATGAATAGGCATGTATAATGCAAATTCATAAAACAGAACACACACACATGCAAAGAAGTACATATAAAACTATGAAAATCTGAATAAGGTAAATGGATTGTATCAATGTCAACTTACAAATTGTGATAATGTACTATAATTATTTAAGAGCTATTTATCAGAGCCAGCTGGGTGAAAAGAATATGGAATATTGTATTAATTCCTACCACTGCTATATACCTACAATTGACACAAAATGAAATTACAAAAGTGTATAAAAGTATAAAAATTATAAATAAAAAAGCTCTTTCTATTTGCAGATTGCATGAATGTTTACATAAAAATATTCAGAAGAATCAATACACTACTGCAATTGGTTATTAATACAGCAAAGTTGCAGCATAAAAGTCAAGAATAAAATATCTCTGTATCAGCAACAATAAGAAAAAAAGTAAATACATGTACAAACATGTAAACATCAAATGCTTAGAAGAAAGTATAATGCAAAATATGCAAGAATTATGCACAGAAAACTGCAAAAGACTGCTCAAATTTAAGAAACTTAGTCCATATTTTCAGAATTGGGAAGTGCAAATAATTAGGACTTGAATAACACTATAGAACAAGCAGACCTAATCAAGTAAACAATCTAACTTTACACCTTGTGGAGCTAGAGAAATTAAAAAAAAAAACCCTAAATTAGCAAAGGGAAGGAAGTTATAAATATCATATCATAAAGAGATGAAACAATAAATCAATAATAGAAAAGATTAATGAAATTGACAGTCGAGTTTTTAAAAACATTTAATTGGCAAACCTTCAGCTGGGTTAAGAAAAAAGAGAACTCAAAAAGTTTAAGAAATATAAATGAAAGAAGAGACATTAAATTGATACCACAGATACATAAAGAATCATGAGACTACTGTGAACAATTATATGCCAACAAATTGTATAATTGAAACAGAATGGATAAATTCCTAGACAGATACAACCCATTATAGAGTGAATCATGAAGGAGAAAGTTTGAAGAGATAAAAAATGATTAGGGAGACTGGATCAGTAATTTTATAATATCCATCCAAGAAAAGGTCAGGACCTAATGGCTTCACCACTTAAGTCTGCCAAACATTTAAAGAATACTCCAAATTCTTTTCACAAGGCCATCACAAAGCTCATAATAAAGTCAGACAAGGACACATGGAGACTGTCACTCCCAATGAACATGAATGCAAAACTCCTGAAAAAAAAAAAAAAGCTTACAAACTTAACTCAACAGTACAAGAATCATTTACCATGATTGAGATTTATCTCTAGGAAGCAAGGATGGCTCATTTATTTATATACAAATCAATAAATGTATACTACATTAACAGAATGAAGGATAAAAATCATATCATCTCAACTAAAACAGAAAACCCATTTCACAAAATTCAATGTTCTTTCATCATAAAAATTCTCAACATATCATACATAAAAGATGTACTTCAAGACAATAAAGGCAATATATGACAAATCAACAGTTATTATACTCTGCAGTAAAAAACTGAAAGCTTTTTCTCTAAAATCAAGATGAAGAAAAGGATGTTCATTCTTATCACTTCTATTTTGTGTAGTGCTAAAAGTTCTAGTCAGAGCAATAAGGCAAGAAAAATAAATAAAAACATCAAAACCAAGAAGGAAGTAAAGTTGTTTCTGTTTGCAAATAATATGTCCTCTTATACAGAGAAAAGACTGCACCAAAATTTATTAGAATAAAGAAACACATCAGTAAAGTGGCAGAATAAAAACCAACAAGCAAAATTCTGTAATGTTTCTATACACTACAATGAACTATTTGAATAAGAAAACAAGAAAATAATCCCAATATTAACAACAAAAAAATTCTTAGAAATAATTTAATCAAGTAGATTAAAAACTATAAAACATTAGTGAAAGAAATTAAAGACAAAGTAAATGGATAGATGTTCAATGTGAGTAGATTGCAAGAATTATTACTGTTAAAATGTTCATACTTCAAAGCAATCTACATATTAAATACAATCACTATCAAAATTCCAATGTCATTTTTCATAGGAATAGAAAAATATCCTAAAATTCATAAGAAACCACAAAATACTTTGAATAACTGAAGGAATCTTGAGGAAAATAGCATAGTAATGTTTCAAAATATACTCCAAAACAATGTTAATGAAGACAGCATGATACTGACACAAAAATAGACATGCCAATAGAACCCTGCAGAAAGCCCCAGAATAAATTCATGCATTTACAGCCAATTGATCATCAGCAAAGGTACCAAAAACACACAATAGGAAAAGAACAGTCCTTCAATAGTGTTGGGAAAACAAGATATCCTCTTTCTGAATAATGGATCCTTATTTCATACTATATATACAAATCAACCTAAAAGGGACAAAAGAAGTAAACAAATGCCTAAGAACCACCTGAAGAAAACCAAGGGAAAAACCTCTTGTCATTGATCTGGGCAATGATTTTTTAAGATATGACCCAAAAAGCACAGGCATTAAAAGAAAAATAGACATATGCAACAGTATCAAACTAAAATGCTCCGCACAGCAAAAAGGAGGGGAAAATTGAAGTCTGCCTCGGCTTCACTTAGACACTGGGGTAAAGGGTAGTGTTAGGACGCAGACACCAGGAGTTGGGTGAAAGCAAGCAAGTTGGGAGTGCTTGTAAACTCCTTTGTTGTGGGAATGTCTTGTCCCTATATAGCTAATCAAGTTTATTACCTGTCTGCCCTTATGTTAATTAGGGTTTGTAACTGTGTCCAAACATGTAACATACAGATATGTTAAATAAGTATTGTACCTTCACTAACATCTAATCATGCCTTTGCTTGGTGTCCAATCCAGACCCCTCAAGGTTTCCCTGGCAACAGCGATGCTAACTATGGGGAGGTGGTCTTGCTCCACTGGTGGCTAGAGCAGAATACTCCTTCCTGCAGGTGTGCCTGCTTGCCCTGTATAAGCGTAGGTTTTCCTTACACATTTGAGACATCCACAGCTGCCAGCCAAGAACCAGGAGCCTCTCCTACAGAAAATGAAGCAAAAAGACAACCTACAGGTAAGAGAAAATGTTTTCAAACCATACATCTGGTAATATATTAATATCCAAAATATACCAAGTTTCAAATAACTCAATAAATAATAAAAAAAACTGATTTAAAAATGGACAAAGAGCCTGCTCATTTTCTTCGGTGATGAAATACAATTGGTCAACAAATATGTAAAAAAGTACTGAAATTACTGATCCCCAGGGAACGACAAATCTAAACTACAGTGAGATATCACCTCACTCAAGTAAGAATTGCTATTATTTAAAAAGCTAAAATATAACAAGTGTTAATAAGGATGCATAGAAAGTTTTACATGCTATTATTGGGAATGTAAATTAGTACAGCCATGATGGAAAACAGCAGGGAAATTTCTCAAAAATAATGAAAAGTGCAACTATCATATAATCCTGCAACCTCACACACTGGAAAATACACAAGGGATATGAAATCCATTGGTTGAAGTAATATATGCACACCCATGTTCATTTTGCATTATTCACAGTATCCAAGATAGGAAATCAACCTAAATGCTTATGAATGAATGAAAAGATAAAGAAAATGTGATATGTATGCATCCAGGAGAATAGTATTCATTATAAAGAAAGAAGAAAATCTTGTCATTTTTGAACCTAAAGAACATTATGCTAAGTGGAATAAGCCAGGCATAGAAAGGACAACACTACATGATCTCATATATGAAATCTCAAAATGTTGGGCTGGGTTGTAGCTGAGCGGTAAAGTGCTTGCCTAGCATGTGTGAGGCACTGGGTTGGAGCCTCAGCACCATAAATACATACATTAATAAATAAATAAATAAATAATAATTTATCCATCTACAACTAAAAAATATACATATAATATATATTATATATTAAAGAAATTTCAAAATGTTGAACTTAAAGAAGAAAAGATTGGTGGTTACCAGGAATTGGGGGGTAGGAAGGAAATGAGAAGATCTTGGTCAACAACTTCATGAGATTTAATATCAGCATGGTAAATACAATAAGTTGTTACATTGTTACATGCTTGAAATTTGCGAAGAGAGTGGATCTGAAATGTTCTTATACATACACATGATAATTATATGAGGTGATGGATATGTTAATTCACTTGTGATAATTATTTCAAAATGTACACATAAACATCGAATTGCATACCATAAATATATACAATATTTTATGTGTTAATTATATATCTGCAAACCTGGAAATTTTACAAAGGCATTTTCCCCTTCAAAGATGATTACGATTTTCCTGGGTTGGTAGAAAGCTCCCTGGCAGAACACTGTGGTCTTAGGGAGCCTGACTTCAGGCTTCCTTACTGTTACTCTTCTTTAGATTTTTTCTAGCTCCCAGAATGTAATACTTACTCATTTGGGGAGGTCTTCACTTCAGGATGAAGCATTTCTGGAGTCTCATCTGAAAGTCCAGGGTATTTATGAAGTCTCTTCCACATTCAAAATGCTTTAATTCAAACTGTTTCCATAGTGAAACATGGATGCCCAAAACTCTGCTCAGCTCTTCAACTTTCTGGATATCATCTGTAATGTGTCTTTTGTTTGATTATTCTACACACACAGCTGAAGCTCTGGCCAAAGACTAAAGCATACACACATTTTGGATCTCTTTTACTGTATGGCAGTTATGTCTGGGATTTGACCTGTGAAATTCTAGAGGAAATTCTAGAAGACATGATCGCTCTGTCCTCTTAGCCAATGAATTTTGTCAATCTCTTTTCCCCAGCAACACAGTTCTGAAAATGCTTTCAGAAACAATATCTGGGATGAATATGGAGTTTACCTATTGAGCTTCTCTCCTACCATGGATCGTAGACCTGAAATCCCAGTAGCATTGGTAGCTCTCTGAGGTCTTCCATTAGTTTTTGTTTGGCTGGCTTTGGTGGTACACACCTATAATTCCAGAGCTTGGAGGGCTAAGGCTAAGGCAGGAGGATAGAAAGTTGAGAGCCAGTCTCAGCAACTTGGCGAGGCCTTGTCTCAAAAGAAAAAAATTTAAAAAAGGTCTGGAGATGTGACTCAGTAGTAAAGCACCCTTGGGTTCAATCCCCAGTATCAAAAAAAAAAAAAAAAAAGAAGAAGAAGAAGAAGAAGAACTTTTTTCTATTTATATGTTTACCTGTTTTTCCAACTTTTATTGCCCCACCGTTGTCCATCTTCCTTGCCTCCCTTTCCAGCAACAGATTGCTGGAAAGTCAATCTGTTACAAATTATTCTGTAATAGCTAAAACTCGAAGTCCATTTATTTTCTTCACATGTGGGGTATAAACACTTTAGGGGCAAAGAAATCCTATATTTCTGTAATTCTCCACTAATTTCTCAGGTAACAGTTTCTTCTCAGAAAGATTTTGTTGTTGTTGCTTTATTGGAACTTGAATAAAGAGAAGAAAACTGCAGAGAACAGTTGTGAGTGAATCTCTGTGGTAGTCAGAGAACCTCCGTTACATCTAATCCCTGAACAGTGAAGGTTAATCAAGGATCTCTTGGTTGCAGGGTCTGTGGAATCATCATCTTGCAGTGAGCTGTGATTACTGATGTTTCTCTTTACGCCTCTAATTGGGCAGTGTGGGCTATCAATCACAATTCCTTTTGGCATGACTTTTGTGAATTCATAAATAGAAATACAGGTTCACTTTGCCTGAAATACTTCAGAAAATCTTATTCATAACCAATGAAGAAACTGAAAATCAGAAAAGAGAGAAAAAGTAGAGAATTGAGCTGTCTTTCATTGAGTCTCTGCTGAAAATCATTATGCAGGTTTCTTGTGCATAATATCATTTTAATTCCCACAGCAATCCCAGGAATAGATGATTAATAATTTTTCAGATAGATTAAATTTTTTATTCCAGTTTCTTAGGTAATCATGAAAAGGTTCTGGAACTTGAATGCATCTTTGTTTCAGTATAGTTTGGATACAACAATGAGTAGTGCATAGTGATCCTAGAATAAGGCACTCAGAAATCTCTTGCATATCAAATCAGAAGGGAATAAAAACAAAATGTATAAGGATACCAAATGTGATTAGAAATAAATTTAAGAAACTCTTCATGATGCATAGTTATTAATAAACAACTGAATACCAATGTGTACTTTGAAATAACTCTCTCCTAAAAGTACAAGTATTATTCAAATGTATGCCCAACTACTACATGTAGAACTTGGAAATTTCTTGGACAAAGATTCCACACGAGTAGGAAACATAAATCTGTGCTGTCTAATATTGTCCTGTATTTTATGCCATTTAAAGGGAAATTGTTCCCATTTGACCTAGACCAGGACAGTGAACTGGAGCAGGTACTTTCATTAAAACAACAAAAATAAAAAGCATACCAAAATTAAAGGCAGTCCAAAAATATGCTCACAGAGTTCAACTGGTCATAGGATTTATTGCATCATGTTTCCTAGAATTTGGCCTTTGAGCAAAATCATAACCAATATGAAAATGACAATATTTTTTACAATGCATAAAAAGGATTTTGTTAATTTCAGGTAATGAAATCAGTAGGGGTTGTATTCTTTGATAATAAAATTTCATAAGGACCTTTGAATTTCCCACATGTACTTCAGCTACAAAACCAAATCTTGATTACATGAGTATTTGTTGGAATTTGGAGAGAGCTCATGGGATGAGTAAAAAAGTTCTGGTCATGAATGCTGATCTGCTCCTCACTCAACACTGATGGAAGAACAGCTTTCTCCACAGTAACCTGGACAGAAGTGAGCCGGTACTTTCACCAGGTTGAGCAGGGGACCTTGACTTTTAGTAGAGAAAGTTTGACTTGGTAATCATTTTTCTTCTTCTAAGGTTTAAGAATCTTTTCCTAAGACAAAAAGTTCCACATTCTAAATTTGTTGACATTGAACTCCTTTTCCAGAGCTGACTATACTTGCAAAGGTCCAAGGTGATCACAGCTATTCCAAATAAATGCCAAGCAAGCGTAATTTAGCAAAACATACCTAAGATTTATAGTGCTTTGTTCAGAGAAGTTCAAGTCATAGAACATATTACCTCATTTATCAAAACATTCTATTAGGAAAAAAAAAACATTTTCTGAGGGAGAGAACAAATACGAAAACATTCGTCCAAATATATTAAGTATTTATGTAAATTATAAACTACCACATTTTCTATAATTTATCCTTTAAATATCAACAGTCATTAGTGGTACATCAAGGAGTAAATGAGAATAAGAGTCTAGCCCCACATTTACTATTTTCAGATAAGTGTTTTTTCTCTCTTCTATTTCATATTTTAGCCTAACATTTCTTTTATGGAGTCAATATCATTTTTAAATTGTCATGGGTTATAGATACATCATACTTTTAGCCTTTCTCACTAGTACTTTTTTTTTTTAAGATTAGCTTTTTTTGAAAGCTCACACATTTACAGGGGAGAGAAAAACAAGCAGGACTGGAAGGAGAGAAGCTGATCTGCAAGGCGTTCTCAGTAGAGGCTCCACACTCTCATCTGGGTTCTCTAGAGCTGGAAAGGCCTGTCTAGGTTTTCCTGATTTGGGGCAAAAGGGTCTTATTACCCTTGCATTATCAGTCAATAGAGAAGGGCTGCCCCAGGAAAGTGATACAACCTTGAGTCAAGCTGTTCTTTATGACCAAGGGTAAGTCCCAGGGATCCGTCTGAGACTCTCAGCTGGCAACAATCCCAACACCAAGGAATGAGTACTTTTAGCCTGGGTAGCACTCCCCTGCCAGTAACGTCTGCTTTTCTCCTTACCTCAGGATCTGTTTCTGAAGGAGCCCATTTGAGAGGGTTCTGTTGTAAAACAGGCAGGATTCCCAAAGGTTTGACCTGAATCTATTGAGCACTACAGCAAAGCAGAGAAGTGCAGTGCAAAGCCCAAGGTGCCTGGAGGTGAAAGAGCTGGTTAACGTGGTGTCCACATCTCACCAAGTGCTGAGACTGGAGCAGAACTCCTAATCCTTCTGAGTGTCAAGTTTCTCATATGTTAAACAAAGAATAATGATGATTTATCTCAGTCTATCATATAGGCCAAACAAGCTAACCAAATAGTTTAAAGGGTTTCTTTCATTATGAAATGCTTACACATTAAACAAAAAGTCATTACAACAAATTCTACACAGTAAGTTTTAAAATATCTATGTGAGATAAATACCTGTTAGGATTTCTATTTCCAGCCTGCAAAATACAGAAATATAAAGAGTTCTAACATATTTGTAGAAAATTTAGAAACAGAAGACTCCTTAAGAACTAAAATAAGATATATTATATTTAAATCATAGCACCTTCATTTTAAAGTTGACCTTTAAATAAATCAGATATTAATCTGTAATACCTAAATTTCCTCATTTGCTAAGTGGCAAAAATAATACTAACTTGTTTAAGGAAGATCAACTTTCTCTACCACATAAGAAGTGTTCAATTATAATTCATTCCTCCATCAAATATTTATTGCATACCTACTCTGTCCTGACCATTTTTCTAGGTGTCACTAACTATTTTAGTTTTGCTATCACTGTTACTATCTTTATTACAAAGCAATGTGAATACAGAGAGGGAAAAGAAAAAATTTTAAATCTACTTAATTACTTCCTCATGTACCTTAAAAATTCGGGGCTTTAGTGGTTATTTTATGCAAGAAGTTCTTAAATTGGGGCCAGTGGTATCACAGTTTGCAATGATGGTAGAATACGGCAGAGATGCTGCTATCTCATGGCAGTCAGGAAGCAAAGAGAGAACAAGAGGAAGGAAGGGGCCAGTAGTCCATTTTCCTTCCAAAGACAACCCTCAATGACCTAACTTCCTTCTCCCAGGCCTCACCCCCTAAAGGTTCTTCCACTTCCCAACCATGTGATGGGCTAGTACTAAACCCTTAACATGTGGACCTTTGAGATCCAAACCACAATGATCAATTGTTAGGATGGAATAACTGGTCCCACACTTGCCTTCCTGCCATAAACACTAGAAAATTAGTCAAAAGTATACTAAACAACTTGGTTAACTACAACAATAAATAGTCTTTTTAGATTTACTTACAAGATTGTGATCTCTGAGAAAACGAAAATAGATAAGGTGAATTCAATGAGGATCCTGGTGTTCTACATGGAGGGTTATTCTAGTCTGTCAAAGAAAGGCAAGTAACCCAAAGACACATCCTGGTGTTCTACATGGAAGGTTAATCTAGTCTGTCAAAGAAAGGCAAGTAACCCAAAGACACATAGGCTCCTTCATTTCAAATAGAATGATAAAACGATGAAAATTAATGAACTCACTGGGATGTAATTATCACTCAGAATGATAGTTCACATTCGGGTTCACTCTTGATGTTGCATATTCCATGGGTTTGAAGAAATGCTATAGTGACATGTGTTCGCCATTAGAATATCACATAGAATGATTTCACTGTTCTTAAAATCTACTGTGCTCTGTCTTTTCATCCCTGCCTCCCCACCATGCCTGGCAAGCACTGATCTTTTCATTATTTCCAGAGTTTTGCCTATAAGGAATTACTAATTGGAATTAGACGGCATGTAGTGTAGTTTTTCCAGATTGGCTTCTTTCACTTAGTAATATACACTTAAAATTCCTTCATGTGCTTTCATGGTTTGATAACTCATCTTTTTAGCACTAGACAATATTCTGTTGTCGGAAGGTAACACTTTATCCATTCACTTACTAAAGAACATCTTAGTTTTTTCCAACTTTTTGGCAAGTATGAGTGAAGCTTTGTATGGACATGTTTTAAATTCCTTTGGGTAAAAACCAAAAGTATGATTGCTGGATCTTATATAAGAATAAGCTAAGTTTAATAAGAAACCACCAAGCTATCTTCTACAATGGCTGAACCATTTTGCATTCTCCCTAGTAATGAATGGGCATTCCTGCTGTTCCACATTCTTGTCTTTCGTATTTTAGTGCTCCAAATTTTAACCATTTTAATAGGTATGTAGCAAATTTGATTAATCTCTTAGTTTGTATTTCTCTTATGATGTATCACACTTTTTTCTAATGCTTATTTGAATACAAATATATTTTATATATATGTTTTTGTATATTTTCTTGATAAAGTGTCTTTTAAAGTTTGATCATTTTTAATCAGCTTTTTATGTTTTATTGTTCAGTTTTAGGAGTCCTTCGCAAATTTGTTATAAGTCATGTAAGTATATGTCTATTGCAATTGTTTTCTCCTAATCTGTGACTTGTCCTTTACAGAGCAGAAAATTTAATTTTAATGAAGTCCAACTTCTCAATGCTTTCTTTTATGGATTGTGTCTTTGGTGTTGCAATTTAAAAAATCATGACCAAGTCCAAAGTCATCTAGATTTTCTCCTAGAGATTTTATAATTTTTCATTTGATCTTTGGGATTTGATTAAATTTTGAGTTGGTTTTTGTAACAGATATAAAGCCTGTTTCTAGTTTTTTTGTTGTTGTTGTTCTGGCGTATGAATGTGCAGCTGTTACAGAACCATTTGTTGTAAAGGCTATGTTTTCTACACTATAGTATCTTTTCTCCTTTATCAAAGATCACTTGTCTATACTGATGGGGAGCTACTCCTGGCTCTGTATTCTGTTCACTGAATATCTATTCTTTCACCAATATTACACTGTCTAGGTTACTACCATATTATATAGTAAGTGTTGAAGTCAGGTAGTGTCAGTCTTTCGACTTTGTTGTTCTTCAGTGTTGTCTTGGGTATCCTGAATCTGTTGCCTCTCCATATAAACTTTAGAATCAGCTTGTCAATATCCACAATAAACACAAAATAAGTTGCTGAGATTTTGATTGGGATTGCATAAATCAAAATGGGAAAAACTGACAGCTCAATAACACTGAGTCTTTTTACTCATGAACATAGAATTTATCATTTATTTAGTTCTTTGATTTATTTCATTAGTCCTTTGTAATTTTCCTCATATAAACATGTATACATTTTGCTAGATATGCTCCTAAGTATCTCATGTTCTTAGTTTTAATGTAAATGGTTGTTATGATGTAGATGAAATGCACCCCCCGAAGCTTATATGTTGGACAATGAAGGAATACTTAGAGGGGAAATTATTAGATTATGAGAACTAACATAATCAGCAGATTAATTGATTTGTTGGATTAATAATTTGAATGGATTACTGGACACTAACTATTAACAGATAGGGCATGGTTAGAAAAGGAAGGTCACTGGTGGCATGGTTTTAGACTACACCTTATGCCTGGCTCTTCTGTCTTTCTCTCCCTCTCTGTTCCTCCTGGCTGAAGTGAGATGAGCAGTTTTCCTCCAACGTGATGTTCTGCCTCATGTCAGGCCTAGAGCAATGGAATAAGCTGACCTTGGACTGAGACCTCTGAACCATGAGCCCTAATTAAACTTTTGCTCCTCTTGTTCTTGTCAGGTATTTTGGTTATAGCAATTAAAAGCTGACAAACACAATAGGATTGTGGTTTTCATACCTGGTAAATAGGAAAGTGACTTACTTGTTTTCTATTAACCATGAACCCTGTGACACTGCTATAATTTCTTACTAATTCCAGGAAGATTTTGGTCTGTTCTTTTGGATTTTCTACATAGACAATCATATCATCTGTGAACCAAAAAAGTATAATTTTTCCTTCTAAGACTATGTACCTTTTTTCCTTTGTCATTATTGCCTTAGCTAAGACTGATTTTTTTTTTTCATACTTATTTTGAACAGAGCTAAGCTTGTTTTTAGATTTTCTTTGAGTTGGTTCAAAAGTTTTGAGGGGCTGGGATTGTAGCTCAGTGGTAGAGCACTTGCCTAGCATGTGTGAGGCACTGCATTCAATTCTTGGCACCACATACAAATAAATAAATGTGGGTTTATCAACAACTAATAAAAATATTTTTAAAAATTTTGGGGGCAAGGTGTTTTTTTTCCCCATTTATATAAAACAAGCTTTCAGTTGACTGAAAAAGTTGTACCAAAATTCAGAAAGCCATGTAAATATTAAGTTCAGCTGACCATACTACTGTCAGGGAGTTGTGGTTGGAGCCTAATCATGGGCAGTTGTGCAGCACCCTGATGGTCAGACCAAAGTCAAGCTCCACAGTGTTTCAGAACATTTTCATGGTACTGAAACTCACCACAGAGCCCCATCTGGTATCTTTGGCTCTAAAAAACTAGAGAATGCCCAAGAATTTTTCCTGGAATTCGGACAAGTCATGAGTGGGTCTGGACAAATAATATCTGGATGAGAATATCTACAGTTAACAATTTGCAAATTCCATTTACTATCCATAGTTTCTTCTTTCCCTCCTTTGCCTTAAAAATTTTTATTTAAAATATTTTATAATTTTATTGTTAAAATGTGTTAGAAATACAGTATTAAAATTGTTGTATATGCATTCAAAATAATTATAATAATTATAACATAATATATTCTAAATGTATAGGAAAGTGGGTATTAGAAAAATTTTGAACAAGTCAGAAGAATAGTATTATCAAATCCTATATTCAACAATCATTAACAAGGGTCCAATTTTTCTATTTTCTTCTCTCTGTCCCTCTACACATGCAAACACAAATATACACACACACCATTTCTTAGTAAAGTGCACATATCTGACCTATCAACATGTATGCATAAATGAGGTTATCTTTCTGCATTGGAATGTACTAATATCAAACATAACAGAATTATAATCATTCCAATATGACCTCTTCTTCAGTTTATGTCCCAGCTTCTACAATATACCCCGTTTTTCTTCAATTTAATCTGACCAAGGATCAGCATTACATCTGGGTATTTAGCCTTGACTTTTTTTTCACAATTTTTTTTATTGACGTGTCATGTATGTATTCCTGGGCATTTTTATTTGGAACAAAACCCACATGTTCATTTTTTCTCATTTTCTCTTGTTGAAATGAGATGCACACACAGCACACATGCTCCTAGCTCATGCTCAGACTCATCTAGCTGCCCGGAATAGATTCTCAAGTTACTTTACCATTATCATTCAGTTAAAGCATTTTAGGTTTTTCTTGAGATTTTTTTCTTTGAACCATGAATTATTTAGAAATGTCTTCTTTAATTTTACCGGTTTATTTTTGCTTTTATACATGGCTACCTGAAGAAAAATTTAAATTATATATGACTTTATTTAAAATATTATTTCAAATTAAATATGAGGATTACATTTATATTTTTATTGGACAGTACTGTTCTATTTTCTTGTTAACTTTTAGAATATCTCATTTATCATTAATGAGAGAGATGTATTTGGCTCATGTCAAGTTAAAGATTATCGCTTGTATTCTTAGTTTTCTGAATATTTTTGTTTAAATTATTACTGTACTGCACCAAATTACTTTCTGCATCTATTAAAACAGCCATAGTTTTCTCCTGCTATCTAATATAGTGGTGAATCATATTGGAAAAAAATAATGCCTTTTGCTTGCTTTAATGAATTTCATCAATTAATAGTCTTTAATGAATAGTGAAATTGAAAATTAAAAGACAATAAGAATAATGAGTACTTTTAGAAAACTAAACTTGACACCAGTGTGGAACCACTGAAGCCAAGGCTGGAGGGTGTTTGCTATTCATTGAAAGGAGGATCGTTAACTAGGATGAGGACTAGAAAGCATCCAGAAAAGGTTACAACGCAGAAGGCAAAGTTGGAAACACCGAGGTTTCTGTGGTTTTGTGGGATAATCCATATGAATATAGGTTAACCATGCAGCGGCGTTGTCCCTGTCTGGCCAGGCCTCCACCTGTGGTGTCTTTGCCCCTCTGGTCGGGGAAGGAGAACGAAGCTCACAACTCCTGGAGAGCAAGCTCTGGACCAGTCTTAAATTTATTAAAGAATTACAGCACTTCCGAGAACAAAGAACTGGTAGTGTAACATGATAATCTGTAAGGATGGTCCAATAGCGATCACACAGGTTTGCAAAGGGAGGAGGGAGAGAGAAGGACAAGCGAAGCTCACCTGGGGCAATGGCCATCGGCGGGTCAGGTCACTTGGTAGTTTTCTCCACAAGCATGAATAATTCTGAGTGTGCAGTCAAGGATTTTACCTTCCCGCAGCCTATGGAGCATATACCCCAGTGGCTTCTTTCTACATCCCCACACAGTGGGAGGTGACAAAATAAGATCTAATCTTGATCATCCTCTCTCATGAAACCAAACCTCTAACCCAGAAGTTTTCATGTGTTAACATTATCATTCGGTTTGAAATCCAGAGGTTTGTTTCACTAAGAAAACTGATGTGAACCTACAATATGTACAATCAGAAAAATGAGAAATTATACTCCATCTATGTATGATTTATCTAAATGCATAAATGCATTCTACTGTCATGTATAACTAATTAGAACAAACTTTTAAAAATTTAAAAAAAAGGAAATCTGTACCATAACAACTCTACTTTCTTCATCCTGAGTTACTATCACCCACTTCTGTAGACACACATCCCCGAAAGATCTTCTTCTTCCTTTCATCTTTCAGAAAAATGGTTTATAATAGAGAAATAATTGGCACTTTCTTATTATTTGACTATCATCATAGTATGGGATGTCAATGATCAGAAATAGCCTTTGTTTAATAAAATGTTCCTGACAAAAATATAAAGCAAAAATTCTGAAATGTTTATTGATTTTATATTTTAATATTATTTTAAAAAACAAAGTTTCCTGTGACTTTTAGGCAGAGAAAAAAATCATGTTTGGCAATTGAAGCTATTTTCCAATTTCTTACAAATAGTCCACTATTATATTACTTCCCTATAACAATCTAATTCTCATTGATATTTTACTAAGCTTTCTCCAAAACTGAGATGTTAATCAAGACATGGATGGGAAAATGATGTAAATCTTTATGCTCAACACCATGAATATCTGGTTTATTCCTGCAAAATGACTTAAAAGATCTTACCCACAGGCTTTAGACTAGAATTAGTGTAATCATCCATTTTCAGGTCTAATGCAAAGCACCCAGTCTTCATTCAACATTAATGTGAGAGGTATAAAAAGAAGCATTTAAAGTCAGCAATGGGATTCATAACCTTAATGAATAAATTCTCTACTCATTTGTACTGTTGTAGTTGTGATGGAGTTCCAGTTTATCCATTTATTTTCCTAAACCTAAAAATTAGTGTGAGTTTTGACATATTAGATGGTGATTCAAAAGTAGTCTTCCAATGTATTCTATTCTCTTTTTCTTTTCAAATTTCTGGCTGATTTCCTCCTTACCCATTTTCAAGACTGATGTCTCATGCATTCAAAATTATACAAAAAATAAGTGAGAAGAGAAAAACAGGACCACAAATATTATACATTAAAGTTTCACCATATCTATCAATTTCTTGAGAGAACTAAATGATTACTCTGACATCAAAACAAAATGCAAACTGTCATGACTTTCCTTATCATTAATTTTTATTATGTATAATGAAAATAATTGATTTTTCCATCACTATTTGCAGTAGAATATAATTGTACCCTTAGAATATAATATATCTAGAAATATGGCACTTTGTGATTGACTACTTCTATATTAATATGCAAATAAAAATTTCTTTTCTTGATACATATTTGTAGTATCTTTATAAATTTTGGAGCTATTATTTAATGCATTAAACTGAGTTAGAAATTACGGTGTTATGTGGGCTATACTGCATTATTGAAATTACAAGTGCTAAAATTAAATAAAAATGAAAATACCAAATTCTTCACACACACAAGAATCCCCTTTTTAACTAAAATTACTGACCTCCAGTGAATGTGGCTGACATGTCACTCACCACACTTAGAATCTAAACACATAGGCAAACCAGAGAATATGGCAAAACATTTATATTACAGCTTGAAACCAAGAAAAAAGTTATCGAGAGGCAAAGCAGTTTGCCAGTGATTTAAAAGAGAACATCCAGGACATGTAGGAGGACTGTCTAAGCTAAGGGTCTGCTATACATGATTTAATCCTGGGAATCTCAAAATATATCTCTATTGTACAAATATAAGTAGGAAAACTCCACCTATCATAAAAGCAGCAAGGAAGCTTTTTATTCTTCTTTGCCATTGACAGAAATGAATTACATAGCAAGGAAACTGAACCCAAGTCCTGGACAAAATGCACATGAAGGCCAAAGCACAATTAGTGTGGTGTTGACTGACAGGGCAAACACTGACCATAAAAATATTTTGCAGTCAATAAAACCTAGCAGGTCTGCAATAGACAAATAAAAAGCCATAAAATCACTTCTATAACTTGGGTACTCCCACAGAAAAAAATAAGTATTAATGAGGTTCGATTCATGAACAGAAATCACAAACCACCACTTTGAAATACTAGAAAGTTCTAAGCAAAACTACTATATTATTCTAAAAATATTTTAAAAGAATAAAAATGGAAGAAAAATCATCAGCAAGAACAGAACAATGTGAGATAAAGTGATTCCCTCTGCACTTTGAGTTTAGAGAAAGGGGCTTTAACTAGAATGCTCAGAGAGACTAATATGTATCAAAAACACTTGGGAACAGCTTCTGAACCTAGCCTGGAAAATGGTACAGGAATGAAGACAAATGGATCTCCTGATCCGAAGGCAGAGGGCAGACTAAATGTTACTTCATCTTAATACATGCTTTCAGCATCTTTCAGGGCCAAGAATGCATGAGTGATTGATTACTTTGATCCAGTTGAGGACCAGGTGAAAGAGAGACCATCCCTGGAGGAAGAAGCATATTGAGAATTGGGACATAGGATATAGACAGGCACTTAAGAAAGAGGCAGCAAAAATCTGTAGTCAGGATACTTTCTTCCTAATCTCAGAAAAGCAGATAAGAGTTTCCCATATGTTACATGGGAAAAAAGAGAAAATAAGTGAAAACACATCAAAAAACCTACAAGAGGAATATTAACTTTATGCCTATCCTTGTCTATACTCCTGCAGGCTGATCTATATGGATTCTACAGTTTCTAGGTGTGGCTAGTTTCAGACAGAGGAAGAATCTGCAGATTATTGGAGGGTGGGTGAAGGAACTTGGTTTATTTATTCTCTCTGTTCCTTCATGTCTGAGCTAAAGATTAACAGTAACTGTATTCCTCCACTTAAGGCTGCAGCTATTGATGGGTGACCTTGATGTTTACTTTACACAGAATCTTTCCCCTTTACTTTGAAAACAGTCCTTTCATTAAATTGTTGGCAATCACCTCCTTCAGAACTCTTTCCTGCCCACTTCGACTATATAAACTTTATCCATTTAGTCAGAAATTCCCTCAACCTGTGCAATTTCTCCTAACCCAACCTCCCTCAAATCCGCAGCCTCAGAAACAGGGTAAGACGCCAACATAGAAAGGACCAGAGAGAGAAAAGACACAGATTGCACTTTCCCAACTCAACCTCAGATTTGTGCACCTGGACCAAATAAGGGGTGGAGACAATTTTCGGCATTGAACTGAGTTTGGAGTTTTGACCTATCTTGGGCCTTTGTAGCTCTAAGTAATTACATGACTCTTTTCAACCAAGGGATGCCAGAAATGTCATAGACTCCAAAAGTTTTCCTATTACATGAGAAGAGTAAACTTCCAGAGTATTAAAGGGAAAAAAGAAATATGGCATTGCTTCATGATTAAATCCTACAATTCATGCTTGTCTAATTTGCCTGTTACATATAAATCCAAATATAGATTCAAAGGCTTTACACCCAAATCTTTACATTAATGGTCCCTGAAGAGATAGATGGTAACTAAAGGTAGTCAATATTCTAACTCCGTCAATTTAAATATTTTATCAAAAAGATACACAAGCAGTAATGTTAACCTTTTTTAAAAATTGTGGATGGTTGGTTAATAGGTGTTTACAATATTTTTCTTGATTCTTTGCCCTCTCTATTTTTAAACTGGGCCTCAATGTATTATTTATATTTTTAAATCCTACTTTTGTTTAACCCACAAAGATAAACTGATTTATACTGTCAACCTGAAAAAGAGGCCTTCTGTTGGTCATTTTTTAACTTATAATCTGCTTTGAAACTTCAAGGGTCCTCACAAAAGCAGAAATTCAAAACTCTACTGCAATGCTATAAATGCTAATGGGGATCTAAATGACATTGTTAGCTACAGTTCATTTTGCAGTTATAATTAGGGGCAGTCAGACATGGGCTTGTAACTCAAGAACTTAATGGGAATCCCTGAAGCAGAACTATTGAACTGACAAGTAAGTCTGTAGGAACTAGACATAACACACCCCAACAAAGATCTTTCACTGAAATGACTTCCTATGTGTAGAAATTGACACTTGTCTGTTTTATGGCTCATGTTTAGGAAGACTTTTTTTTCTAACTTCACAAACCATTTCAAACCATCAGTCAATACTAAATTACTGTGTTCAAATTCATTGAAAGCTACATGAAAACATTTTTGGCCTTTGACAAGAGTTCTAATGCTCTAAAAATGATCAGTGTGCACAGTACTTTGGTGAAACCTAAATTAAACTAGACCATAAACTGGTCACTTTTAGCTACATGTCAAAACTTAGGGGAAAAAAATCCAACATCTCACATCCCACTCCCCCTCCCCCCCAAAAAACCTAGAAGAGTAATGTTTCCTGAAATCTGCTGATGAAACACCAAAATAGAAATTGTATTTTATAACAAAGAACAAAATTTTCTAAAAATCATCTTTGCCCAACTCTATTCTAAATCTGTCTCATAATATGGTACCTACTCTCTAAACTCACTTTCATTTCTACCAGAGTTTCAGCCCTCCAATAGAACCTACCTCTATCCCACTCCTTCTTTTCCTACTCCAATTCCCCACTTCCCAGGTCTGTTTTGTTCTTCATAGAGGATCCTCTATTATTTCTACTCCGATTAAATGTACCCTCTTCTAATCATTATATAGATCTTTGAACCTAGCACCTTGATCAGATTAATAAAGTCTCAGTGACTTGGTAGACCACAGGAGGAATTTTCCTTCAGAGAAATTTAGGGTAAAAGGACACACTACTGACTATTTTTGCAAATAAAAAACACAAGAGACCCAGTTAAATATGAATTACAAATAAATGTTTACAAGAATGTCTCAAAATGTAATTTGGACATATTTATACTAAAGCATATATCTATACTATTGATCTGAAATTAAAATTTGACTGGTATTTTATATTTTATCTACAGACCTTAAAATGGGGATCTTTAAATATGACATATGTGTTCTTCTGACACCCATTAACTAAGTTCTTTACCTTGGCATGTTCTGAGGTTAAATGTTGTAGGACTACTTCCAATTCATGTGTGACCTCAGAATGGTATGAGTTACTCTCCTTCATTTTCCACTGCCATTTCTCTGTGTGGTTGATCACTGTGGCAAGACAATGTAATTCATTTTAGACAAATGCTCTCGATTTTTATGGTCCTACTTATCAACAAAGGGCTGTTTAACAGAAAAGTGTAAGCAATCCTATTCAGATCATTCCAACAGTGAAAGAAGGTGATGTCCTAATTGTTTTTGCAGCCAAAGTCTGCATTACAAACTCCAAGGTTTCCCGAGATGCAAAGAGAGAAAAACAAAGATGGGGGAATTTAGCTTCTAAGATGCTTGAGACTGAGGGTGGTTCAGAGCACTCTCAGCTTCAATTCCTGTACTGAATTAAATGTATGATCCAATTTTCCTCCTTAATCTTTCTTTTCAAAAGAAAAAAAAAATCTCCTTTGGTTACTTAATAACTAAGGATTTTAAAGCAATTGACCTAAAGCTCCCAGCTTTAGTGGCTTTTGTGCTAATGTGCTTGGTCCAAATTATCTAAGATGTAAAGAGATAGACTGAGGACAAATTTGTTGTTGTTACATATTATTACTCTTTTCACAGGCCATGTGCACTGTTAATTAAAATGGTAAAATCCCTTCTTGGGACCAAGAAGAGCACAGGACATTTAATTTGAGAAGTTGTGTATACAAATGTTGAGTGAAATCAGGGTATGCTTTGACTTTTGGGCTAAAGATTGATTAGTTAAAGGATGGGTTTTAAGGAAAGAAAGAAGCAATGAATTCAGGCCCATGGAATTCATTAGTCTTAAAGCATGCCCAAAATTACTCAGAACCTTTGGTTTGACAGAACAGGGGAATATACTGTGGAAAGCTCACTATGGCGCCAGCTGATAGACAGCCCTGTGAGTTTGGGTTGCTATTTTATAGGATACAGTATATATTTTAAAACTGGAGCAAAAATACAGTTTTATCTTCTTCATATAGGCCCATATGCCAAAAGAAGGGAGGACTGTTTTTTTCTGTTATATCTACTAACCAAGTTCAAGAATCTCTATTTCATATCCCTCTGACCTTGAGCTCAGTGGATTTAGACATCCTGAATCCTATGGGATGCCACTATAGTTCGAGTAATTTGAATGCTACTACAATTTCCATTTTAGGTCTTATGTAATAGTAAATAAACATTCAGAGAGAGGACCATTTTTCTGCAGAGGGTGATTGGTCATGATTTCCAGGAGCAATTGTACTGGTGCTAGACAGTGAACATAAGGGGCACTGTTTGGATTCAGGAAATTCACAGTATGCATTTGTGTAGGCACAACAAACAGGAACTGCAGCAACCCAACAAGTCACTAAGAACACAGACCCTACAGGAATGAAACACTGTGTCGCCTGATAGGTAAGAAACACCAATCAGTAAGCTGGCAAATATTACAAGCAAAATGGAATAAGTGTGAAAATTGTGCCATTGTTTGTTCAGGTAACAATTTACATCTCCAACATGTGGGGAAGCTATGAGTTATATGATTTTTTTCTCATCGTGTTGTTGATACTTTTTTTTAGATGAAATTAAGATTAAACTGATATCATCCACTGTGATAAGGTAGTTGATACATGAATCAAGGCTGAGTAGGTACTGAGGGAATGGGTGAGATGTGCTGGTTGTTCACCTCTGTCTTTCTTTTCTTGTTAAACCTTTGAGCGCTAGATACCAGCTTGAAAATCTTGGGTCAGACACTCAACTTTTTAAATAGTAAGTTCTATGTACTATTTTACACATATAAAAAGACACATTATTTATATAAGTTTTGAAGCATAATTTTAAAATTAGCACTCATTAATCCTCTATCCAAAAAAGAACTATAATATTACCAAATTCTTTTTGGTGGTTGTTTTTAAATAGAGGTTTTTAAAATGTTTTTTGTTGGCTTCAGGGGAAGTAATTCATATTTTTACTTATTTTTATTTTTAACTAATACATAAATTTGTACATGTTTATGGAATACCATGTGATAGCTTTATCAATATGCAAGTGTTGAACTTGTCATATTTTAGTTAGGTTAAACATATCTCTCTTCCAATATTTATGGTGACAATATTCAAATTCCTTTTTGTTACGAAAATTCTCATTGTTATACTTTTCATTCCTTTTCCTCTGGTTATTTATTTTCTATAAACACTTGCTTTCTCATATATAAAAATAAAATCATCTAACCATCCTCAAGCCCCATTGATTCAGTACTCAAATCCATGCAGAATCTGTCCCTGACATACCACCACAGCCCTAGATCCCCTGGGCGCCTTTTACCACACTCTCCTATTCTAACTTCATAACTGATCTCACAGATTTTTCTTTTGTCTCATTCACTCCTTCTTACGATAGAAGCCAAAGCTATTTAAAATATTAAAAATCCTACTTTCTCATTGTGGTTCAAAAGGTGCCATAGCATCTTTGCTTGGTTCACTCTCTAACTGCAACCCTTCCTACTTTCCCTCCATCCATCCTACTTCAGTCATACTGGATTTCTTCCCATTTCTCAAAATTCTTTGCTAACTAACTTTTGTACTGACTGCTTCAATGGGAATGCTCTCTCTCACATATCAGCTTACTTCAGATTTTAGTTTTCTCACAAGTCTTTTTATAGAGAACCTTCCCAGATAACCCTACATAAACTGGCACTCACTTATCTCACTGCGGTATCATTTTTTCTATTCTTTTTCTCTAGCTGCAGACCATAGACCTATCACATCCATGGTCACTGGCCATCATCCTCCTCCATACTCTAAAATGCACAGACAAGATCTTTGCCTAAGCTATTCCTGCTCTATTTCCACCTGTAGAATAGTGACCAGCCCTTAGTGTGGCTGAAGCCCCCAACCTCTACCAAAAGCAGCCTTTTGGGTTTACTCCCAATATGCTAATGTTATCATTATCCAATATACTGTGATGTGATAATGCAAATTGTTGGGTGAACTTGATTACATATGATGAAATTAATATGAGATGAAAGTTCAACTTTTATGACAATGATGCAAACCCCATAAAAACAAAAGATACATAAATACAATCCATGTTTTGGTCAACACTTGTTTAATTCACAAATGAATATATCTGAAAAATGAATGCTCTTAGGCATTGAATTTTATATTAATATACCAAGTGATGATATCAGAAAACATACTGAATGAGAGAAAATTGACATACAATTATCAATATCAAGATTAAAGAATCTATGAGATAATGAATCCCTCAGTAATTAATAAAATATCAGAAGAAGAGATTTTAAAATAGAGAAAA
Organism: Glaucomys volans; assembly: GCA_020662805.1. NCBI lineage: Eukaryota > Metazoa > Chordata > Mammalia > Rodentia > Sciuridae > Glaucomys > Glaucomys volans. Next base: position 102,693 of record JAJEJO010000424.1, read on the forward strand.
GAATCATTCTTGGTATTGTTCATGTGTTATTATATTAAAAATACTGGACTTTTACAAGAAGAGTATTGAGGAATTGAAGACAAGCTCAGAAGAAATATGCTACTTTGGTTTATTTGAAGATATAGGTTTACAATCAGATTTACACTCCCTCTAAAGAAAGCTTGGCTCTGGAGGGGAGCCAGATAAACATGTCTAAAGTGATTGAAGGTGTTATAAGGACAGACTTCATAAAAGGATTCTTTAGGAAAAGTCAATAAAAAAAATAGTTCCTACAAGAACCAATTCTGCATAGTTAAAGATAATTAGAAATGTTTGATCTATTTTTTAATGCCTTGGAGGGCATTCAAGTGCTATAGCAAAGCAAACCTTTTACATCAGTGTAAGATTTCTCCTATTTTTGAAGTCTCCATAGTGTAAGAGAGTGGTGATTCCAGCTACAATCATCAGCATTTATTTGATCTCTGCCAACCCTAGCAAGAGAAAACAAATACATAAGAAAGATAAAAACTAAAAAGGATAGGGAACAAGGAAAGGAGCAGGTTTTGAATTGAGAAGCAGCAGCACAACATAGCAAGTTTCCTTGAGATTTCTAAATTAATTTTTTGTATGCCTTCAAATAGGAAGATTCTACCATCTTTGCTTAAGAAGACAGGGCTCAGTCACTTTACTAAATTATAACCAAAGCACAGTGGTTGTGTGTGAAGTACACAACATAATTAACTACTTAAGCTAACCACAAAGTTGCACAAATGCAACTGCAACCTTTTTTTTTTTTTAAATGTAAAGTCGCTGCAATCACTTTTTACTTTTCTTGTAACATTTTAAATAATGCCCCATCAGTACCAGCTTCTTTGTCAGTGACTCTTCATGAATTGTCAGCAAGCAATGGAACATAGGAGATACAGATGAGTCATTCGTGTATCAAGTAAACAATAAACAGTAATGATTATTTCCATGTATACCATTTCATCAGAGTCCACAACAATTATTAGGAAATCACAGATAGTCTGTCAAGGAAATTCTGAAAAACTTTGTACTATGTTGCAATGAAAGGTGCATATATGGAATTCATTCCTAAGAGAACTTTGTTGATGTATTTCTGATGAATATTGTATAGCGAAAACCAGTATAATATTATTTTTATTCAAAATTCATGTAGTAGCCACTCAATAATAGATTTTTATTATATGTTGTTTAAACTTCAAGAAGACAGGAAGATATGAGTTGAATTATTCATTTTGTCAGGAGATTGTTCTTTCCTTGCAAGAAGCATTTAATATTTAACCGTTAATTTTTCCCATCTCTTGTAATCTCAAACATTTTAATAATTTTCATCAGAAAAAAATATAACAAAAATAGAGAGGAATATTCTTAGAATTAGAAGATAAGGAGAATTATTATGTTTAACTACCTGCCCTTTCTGTAATTCAGAACATTTATTTCCATGTATTAATCTCATTTTTATAGAGGGTTGGGTATCTTCATTAATTGACACTTTGACCTCAAGACTGACTCATGAGCCAGGCTCAGTGGAACATGCATGTAAGCCCAGCAGCTCAGGAGGCTGAGGCAGGAGGATCACAAGTTCAAAGCCAGCCTCAGCAATCTGCAAGGTTCCCAGCAACTTAGTTAGACACTATCTCTAAATAAAATATAAAAAGTGCTGGAGATGGTGCTCAGTGGTTAAGCACCCATGGTTTCCAACCCAGGAAAAAAAAAAAAAAAAAAAAAGACTGACTCATGGAATAAGTTTTTGTGCTTGGCCTATTTCTAGCTTAAGAAATTCATTGTTGCATATATGCATGTTTAGTTTCTTTTTATTATTGAATGATCTTATGTGAATATGCCATGATTTGTTTTATAATCTCCTATTATTAGACTTTTGGTTGTTCCTAGTTTTTGACAATTATGAATATGGCTTGAACACTTTCTGTGGATAGATGCTTAATTTCTCTTGAGTATGTAACTGGGAATACACTTCCTGAGTCACAACAAATACTACATAATGATAGAAATGCTCTGCACCTTGACTGGGGTTTTGGTTAAAGGATTGCATAAAACTTTTAAAGCTCATCTAACTGTATACTGAAGACCTGAACATTTCACTGCATGCAATCATACCTTTAAGAAAAAACCCACTTGGAATGTATTTCTCATTATTTTACACACTTAATAGTTTATTGTAATACCAAAATTCAAGCACAAGTTATCAATCTCATTTATAGAGTATTTTATGTTATTTAAAGAGTTTTTATGTGCATTATTATAATCTGGAATTTTAATAGCAGTTCTATTTGCTCTCTAGAGAAAATATTAGCACTCATTTGTAGATAAGGAGACTGAGAACACCCAGAGACTAAATATTCTGAGCAAGTCACATAGTAACAAATAATAGAAGAGCTCAGGGCCATTGGTCCAGTGGAGTCAGCAACCACCAATATTTCAAGGATATGAATAGTTATACAAAGGGATTTCCAATTATAAGCTAATGTACTGCTACTTTGCACTGGATGCAATGGTGGGAGACATAGACTTTAAAGATACCCTAAGTATACTTAGAGTTAACAACTGTGCTTGCTTTCTTGTTTGCATTTGCATTTCTAATGTTGGTTCCATCCTATGAGATTTTAGGAGGCTGAGATAGAACTGGCAAAACTCACTGGCTTTACTAACTGAAGAGAAGAATAGCATTCAAGTAATAAAGCTTGATGACCAGTGCAAGCAGCTCTTACTGATAGAATATCTTTAAGAATAAGTTGCATTACTATATGGCTATCATTTTTATGTCAGATGAATTTGAGAATAGCTTTTCTTTGGTATCTCTTTCACTTTTCTATTCCTTTCTCTCCAACCATCTAGATTACAAAACAGACTATAATGAGGAAGGCTGTTACTTTAACGTTCACACCTTGACCCAAGGTCATAATTATGGTTTATTTCATTCTTATGTATAGGGAGCTTTATAGGAAACATTTGAGACAGTGAGATCTCACCTCTTGGTAAGACATAACTAGTTCAGAAGCACTTATCTAAAACTAATTGTCTTTTCCCTCCCTAGCAATGATCAATCATTCCCTGCTTCCATGTGTTTATATAAATGAGGGACCAAAGACAAGCAGATTCTGAACACAAAAGGAACTGGTTGGGTGGAAACTGTGGAAAACTGGAGACACATAGCTCACCAACTTGGTAAGGACAGGAACTACTAAGCCTCAGTTAGTTATTTTCATGCAGATATTGGAATATAGTATTCAACCAGCTCTCCATTTTTTAAGAGATTTAAAATCCAGATTTTTGCGTAAAAATCTCAAAATTCTTGGATGTTACAAACTTAAACAGTTTTTTAAAACACCTTTCAAAACAAAAAAAGTCCATCAGAGAGTCTTATTTGGTACAAGACCACATCTTGTAACCTTCAATCCAATCATGGCATAACTTCCTACTATCCCCTTCTCCAAACATTAGAGTCACCCTCTTTTCTATTGATTCTCCATCTCTTATAATGTTTACTCAAATTAAGAAGACAACACAGGGAAATGCCAAGCTCATCTTCACATTATTACTCTTAATCTAATAACTGTGAATTCTAAATGCCCCTACTTTGTATATATCTTTTTACATTTCATGAACCTTGACTCTCTTTCTTTTGGGATTAGACAGCTGAATCTGTCATTATTAATTCTTCTCATTCAACTAGTTCATTGCATTTTGAACTGTTTTTAATGTGCACCTTGACTACTCTTGATCACTACTAGTAGATGATTAGTTCTTAGTTGTAGTTACTCTCTCTTGTTTTACATAGACCTGCATTGGTTCCTCATGTAAATCCTACTTAACTTGTCTGAACTAAGTAGGCATTTTCTCCATAAACCAATAATGGAAAGTGAGAGCAGCTAATAAATATATACAAACCAATGACCTCAAATAAAATGTTAGAAACCTACTCATTTATGTAATTTGGATGAATGGTCTCATAGCACACACTCTGCAAGCTTGCCAAAATGTAAGCTTTTTGTCTAGAGTGACTATTTGCTATTCATAAAGTTAAGATGGTTGAAGTGCTTAATATAGTTGACATATTAATCTTAGTCATGCGTTTTTCCCATTTTCATGACTACTTTCATCTTTTCAGTCTCACCTCTGGATACCAATGGCCCTTTGTCCTCTCACTCCTATGTTGTTCCATGGTATCCATGTTTAAGAAAAAAATATTCTTCCCATCAAAGTTTGCCTTTATAATGATGAATTCCCTCAGTTCTCTTTCTTTTCTCTCAAATATGCAATATTCTATCACTTTCCCTTGCTCTAGGTTGACAGTTTCACTTACATTATGGAAAATAGAAAATCAACCAAAACTTAACAATCTGTTTCCTGACCACACTTCTGACACCCCCTCTTGTACTTGTGCCCACACATTCTTTCTCTTCATACATAAACTACTGCTGGTTTTGATGAATGTCAGCCTCTCTCTTTATGCACTGGATACCATTCTCCCATTTTCTCATTCTCTGTTGCTGATTTAGGTGTTTGTTTCTCCAGTGACTTCTCCTTTACGATCATCAATATTTATCCATGTAGGTGTTTTTTTATTAAATCAAAATTCAAACATAATAAAATATCTATAATTTTTCATTTCAGGTCCCTTTCCAGTTAAGACCCTGTCTTTCCATTCCCTTTTATTAAAATGGTTCTCAAATGAACCATATATACCTGTTTGCTCCACTTGATTCCCATTTATTAAATGAAGATTTTTTTTGCTACTACTCCATTGAGAAAATTCTTGTAACACTTATGACTCCATCTTATCAGATCAAGGATTATTCTTCAGTCTTCAAATCTTTCTATCCAAACCATTTGCTGCATTATTTAGCCACTCTTCCTTCCTTGAGACTCTATCTATACTTGGCTTCCAAAACTCAATATTCTGGTTTAACCCATACCTCACTATCTGCTCTTTTCAGTGTTTCTTGAGTCAGAACAATACACATTAATAGTAGCAATATAATGGTGCTTGGTCTCTTTCTTTAGAAATCTCTGTCTATAATCATAAACTAAGCTTGCATTGAGTTCTTCAGATTCAAACACAGCCAAAATCTTCATATTTAAATTTTTTATTTTTAGCTTTGACCAATTCTCTAAGCTCCAAAATCATTTCCCAAATACTGACTATCACACAATCACTTTGATAAATAGTTTGAAATACATAGTAAATATGTTAATATGCACACCCTAGGACTTGTATCAAAATAAACATAGGTAGAACAGAAATCCGTAGCACTGTTTACCAAAACCATGGATTAAAATGTTCATAGCAGCACTTTTAGTAGTAGCCCCCAATTTTAGAATATGCAAATGTTAAACATAAGAATTGTAGCGTATCCATACAAAATATCATAGCACTGAAAATAATTGATCACTAAACACATGCAGCAATATAAATGATTAGTATGTACATTACGTTGAGCAAAAGCAGCCAGAAACGTAAGAGCACATAATATATGACTCCAGTAAATAAAGAACTGAATAGGCAAAATTAAATATGCTGTTGGACATTAAGAGATTTTAATTGCTGAAGGAGAATATTAGTAGATCCATTAGAGTACTGGTAATGTTCTGTTTCTTGTTCTGAGTTTTTTAAAACAAATATGTTTAGTTTGCAAAAAAAAATGTTAAAGGTTAAAAATGAATATTAAAAAAGACATAATCAAATGTATTACAATTAATTATAAAATTTTAGAAGCTATTAAAGGAGAGATAAATACATGGAGTCATATTACTTGTTCAAAGATCAAAGAATTATAAATAATTATCAATTTCCCCTAAATTGACCAATACGAAATTTTGATACACTTTAAAAAATTAACCTTGAGGAGATTCAAGATGGCGGGCTAGAGGAAGGCTGCATTCCTACTTGCTCCGTGGATTCCTACTTGCACGGGATTCAAACAGCAGGAATATGGCTCTCAACGAGATTTTATATTCAAAGCACATATAAGGGGTCCCCAGGTGCCGCTCCAGAATCAACTCAGCCAGGCTGGGCT
>JAJEJO010000424.1:118733-135525 GCA_020662805.1 Glaucomys volans
TAAAAATGTTGTGCAATACCTTTACACATCAGGCAAATATATATTGAAGTCACAATGATGCCCAAAATATTGGCAAAAACAAATCTGGGTGAGAATGTGGCCTGGTGTAGAACAATATGAACTTTCATATACTATCAATAATGGTGCACAGTATTATTTTCTACTTAGAAAATAATTTGGAATTTCATAAAAAAATGAAGATAAATCTAAACTTGATTTAACAATTCAATACCTATGATATTTCTTCAAAAAGTATGCTTACATGCTACAGAAGACAGGTAAAAGATGTTCCTATCAGCACTGTTTATACCATCTAACACTGGAAAGAACCCAAAAGCTCTTCAAAAAATGATAGGTAAATGGTAAATTGTGCCTTCACAATGACAAAGAATGTGGCAATCAAAGAGAATCACTGACAGAAGCATTATAATCCTGATGTTTCCCTACAGTATAATTAGGTAAAAAAAAAATTAAAGTCATAACAAACTGTGTCCTATAATATTAATTTATACAAAGTGAAATAAACATATAAAGTTTTAAATGTGTCTTGGAACATGACATGTGGTAAACCTATGGAAGAAACAATTGAAAGATGGAGAGAGAAGGGCCACAGGAAGTTTCGTACACACTAGTCGTTTTCTTTCTTGTTTTCTTGTTCTGATGATTAATAAAAAGATGTTCACTTTATTATTATATTTTAATTACTCATCAATATTAAACTTTATGCTTACTTTTATATCTTTGATTTTTCACTAAATAAAAACAAATATGGACCCCTAACAACTTTAAAAGTTTCTAGAGAGATTCCCCCTGGAAGAAAATAATAATAATTTGGCAATCTTCTAGGAATTATCTAAAAGTGACATAAGGAATTCTTTAAAATTACACATTCCACTAACTACATAACAAGGAACCAGATTGGGAAAAAGAAAAACTCACAAAATAATAAAGGAGAAAGTGCCACATGCATCAAAGACCAAGTGGGACCTTCTCCAGAGGATAAGGGAAGCAAATGTGAAGGCTACTCATGATAGTTATATCAGCAAGCTGTTTTCTCAGAGATAAAAGGCATAAAGTCATACACCTGGAGATCTTGCTTTGTAAGAGAAGGGATAGTGTATCTGACTGGGATCTGAAAATTTCATGGATGAGTCTAAATTCTGAGAAGTGCAGGCAACAGAACTAAGTAAAAGTCAGATAAATTCACTCTGTTTTCATTTCAGAGTCTGCCTCAGTGACTTCAGGAGAGAAGGAATCCACTCCTGTAAGGAATATCTCAGGACTATCTGTGTCATTAGGTGGCAAGAAGGAAAGGCCATGTGATGACACATACGAAACCCTGAAAAGCAAAGGACATTTCAGCAAGCCACACTCCCTTTGAACAAACACCTAGGAAAGAGCTGATAAAGGAGAAAAACAATGCTCATCTGCTACTTAAATGATTCATCAACAACAGAAACAGATAAATCCACAAAACTAGAATATAAGAAAAACAAAGAAAACCTAGAAGATGAAAATTGTGGTCGAATTTAACCATGGATTTTTTTTAAAAAATCATCTTGGGCTTCATCCCAGGGTAGTCTGACCATCAGACCATGGTGGCTGGTTTCCAAGAGGTACTGTTCCTGGAAGGGTGAAAGCGGGAGTTGCAGATTTCATGAGCCAGGTCTCAGAAATTGGCACAGCTACATTCCCATCCCATTATATTGCTCTAAAACCAATAGAGCTGACCTAGTTTCAAAGGGAAGGATAATCATCCCCACCACTCAATTTTGTTAAGGAGTCACAAAGTTTGTAACCATCTTTAACCTACTGAACAGCAAGAATGTAATTCAAGAAGATAATACTGAAAATAAAAGAAAATCTGAAAATCATATTGAAAGTGCGCCCTGTGTTCCAGGAAAAGCTGAACATAAATAATCACCATCAAAACATAAGCTTATCATTTTCATGGACTCCAAATTATACAAATAGCTAACACTTATTGAGTACTTACCATATGCTAGACATAAGGTTGCCAGATTTAGCAAATAAAAATGCCCCACGCAATAGTTAGGACACACGTATACTGAAAAATTACTTGTTTTTCTTAAGTTCAAAATATAACTAGCATCTTTTATTTTATCTGGCAATCCTTCTAAGCAGTATTTAAGAAATCTACTAGAGGTGGAACTCCAGCCAACCAAAAGAGAATTATAAAACTAGAGTAAAACATCTGGCAGTAAGCATTGAGTTCATTTAATAGAATGGCAAGCTAACACAAATATGATGATTAGTTTATTAAAACAGTATGCAAACATATGTCCTGCCTCTGTAGAAACGTATAAGGACAAACATTTGGAGGTGGGGAAGAGGGTAAAAAGATGAATAGAGGTTTAAGGTGCAAAATTCTTCATTTTTAATACCAAGAAATCAGACTTTTAAGCTAGAATTCACTACTTAAATAATAGAGCTACAATTATATTTAATAGTATGATGTGGACATTAAGAAAAATCACAATTGAGTGAAGTCTGATATCATAGCAGAATAAAGAAGAGAAAAGGAATTATGCTAATCTTGTCATTGCCTATAATAGGCATATCAGTCAGAGTCCCAGCAGGAAAGAGACAACATACTAAAAATAAGGCAGTGTGAGGTAGGCTTAATTGCAAAGGAACAACTTACAATGTGTTAGGAAATTACAAGGAATTTGTGATTAAGGAAATCACAAGGAGTAGAACAGGAGCAAGTGTTCCTATCCCGACATCAGAAAGAAAGAGGGGAGCAGCTTTCCTAGAAGCTAGGAGTGTAGATATCTAGTGTAATTGATTCTAATAAGAGTGGTAGTTCTTGTTGGAGGACACACATGGCTCTTCTCCCTCAAGGTTCTCTTTCTCTTCTTGCTAGGTCAAACATCTGCTGAGCCCAACCAATAGCCAGAGGTCATGGGAATTTATTCAGATGGTCAAAAAGAGTCAGATTTATAGATCAAAGAAACGGGATAGAAAAAGGGATAGTGCTTCAGGAGGGGCAAACACCATATGTGTTGTGATAGAGAATTAACATAATACTGTCTGAAAAAAATTGATCAAGGAATTATAAGGTGGTATAGGTAGAAAAGTAAACACTATGGCAAAAAAATAAATATATCAAAAGAAATCAACATCAAAAAGCAAAGAGTGACCCACATCAAATAACTTTACATACTATTAAAAGAGAAAGCAGATTATATGATAATTTGAGATAACTCAAACATATAAGCCATATCAATAAATGCAAATTACTTAAATTCACTTAAAAAAGAAGTCACTCACATTGGCTTATAAAGAATAATACTTTATTTATAAGACACAATCTAAAGCAAAGTGAATTGGAAAAGTAAATACCAGTATTTTCAAGGAAGGTCAGAAAAATGAAAACAAACAAGAAAAGTGGTCATGGTCTTTTATTGTATGAAGATAAATTCTCCTAAAAGGCAGAAAATGAATAATAGAAAGGGACTTTTAACCCTTTTGGGGTTAACTCTACAATGAATATGTAGAAGATATGAATATTAAATAGCATAGCATCAATAATCATAAAGCAAAAATAATAGGAGTTAACTAATGCAAAAGAAACTGCAAAACAAATAAATCAGCAAAAGGCTTTAATTTTTCATCTCTTTTTGACAAAGCAAATAGATTAAAAAATCACCTAAGGAGAAGTAAGATCAAAACAACACAACCATAAGTATCATGAGTTGGATATGAGGTAACTCCCTAAAGACTTAGGTGTGAGACAATGCAAGAATGTTCAAAGGATAAATATTTTGGTGCTGAGAGGTGTAAACTAATCTTTGGATTAAATGGGTGATATAATATGGATTAAATGGGTGACTGGGGAAGGAAGGTCACTGGGGGCATGACATTAGGGTTTATATTTTGTCCCTGATGACCAGAACTCTCTCTGATTCCTGGTTCCATATCCTGAGCTGCTTTCCTCCTCCACACCCTTCTGCCATGATGTGCTGCCTCACTTCAGGCCCAGAGAAATGTAGTTGCCATCTATGGAATGAGACCTCTGAAATCATGAGCATCAAATAAACTTTTCCTTCTCTAAAATTATTCTTCCTCAGGTTATACCCAAAAGACTTAAAAACAACATACCACAGTGACACAGCCACATCAATGTTTATAGCAGCTCAATTCACAATAGCTAAACTATGGAACCAACCTAGATGCCCTTCAACAGATGAATGGATAAAGAAAAAATATATATACAATGAAATATTACTCAGCTTTAAAGAAGAATGAAATTCTGGCCTTTGCTAGTAAATGGATGGAGTTACAGAATATCATGCTAAGTGAAATAAGCCAAACCCAAAAACAAAAGCTGAATGTTTTCTCTGATATGTGGATGCTAATTCACATTAAGGTTGGGCAGGATAGGGAAGAATAAAGTTACTTTATATTAGGTAAAGGGGAGTGAACGAAGGGGAAAGGATATGGGAGAAGAAATGAAAGTACAGTAAAACAGACATTATTACCTTGTGTACATGTATGACTACATGACAGATGTGATCCTGCAATATGTATAATCAGAAAAATGAGAGATTATACTCCATTTATGCATCATCTGTCAAAATGTATAAATGCATTCAACTTCATGTACAACTAATTAGAACAAATAAAATTTAAAAAATTACAACAAAAAAATTGTTCTCAAGTCTTTTGGTCACAGCAAAGCAACAACTGACCAACACAATGTTATATCTCTGTATTAAATTGGTTGGAAGTACTCATACTATCATTATTTTTTGAGTTGGCATATTGCTGATATTTTCTATTCTTAAATCTTTGATCAAATCTATCAGCAAAGTTATGTGTTCTATATTTATCAAAATTTACTCAAAAAAATAAGAAAATCAGAAGTAACAACCATAAAAACCAAAACAAAACAAAAAATTGTCAAGGAGCTTATCTCAGAAAGCATCATGTTAAGAGACCTGTAAGAGATCTTTAGCATCTCTCAACACCAGGAAGTTAAGGCTGTTTAAACTTTTATAAAGCTCAGAAAGAGACCATTTTTGAAATCTTCATATGAAGTTAATTAAACGACCTAATCCTAACAGCAACAGTACCAACTATTAAGAAAAAATGATGTAGCTAATCTCACTATGACAATGGATGACAAATCTGAAGTAAAATGTTAGCAACAGAAACCAGCATCACACTGAAATGAGCACAAGACCAAACAAAATTTTTCACCTGCAAATGAAGCAATGGTAAATATTTAAAAATTAAAAAAGAAGTCAACCTATATAAACATTTTAACAGTTCAAAGAGGAAAAACAGTAATCCCCACAGATGATTTGACAGATTGATAATATTCATCATTCTTTATTTTTAAATATCATAATAGGATAATCTTACATGAAATAGGATGATATGATATAAGGGGAGATGCCTATTTTTGTTATTGTTATTTAGCTTTTTTTTAGTATTGCCATTACAGTTATAAAGGAGAGAAAGAAGGAGGATGTGAAATTACCACTATTTTCAGGCAATACTATATTATATCATAAAAAAGTACAAAGAACTGAAACTGCAAAATTAATAATAAAAGGAAAAATTCTATAAAGTAAAAGGATATCAACTTGATACAGAGAAATTTGAAACATTCATATTTAAAACAACAAATTTAAAAGATACAATGAATGTCCATTTCCAATAGTAAAAAATGTTGAGATATGTAAAAATAAATGTACCAAGAGGTATGTAAGATCTGTATGAATAAGACTTGAAAATTCTCCTGACACAAAGTGAGATCAATGGGTATCATAAAAGGTTTTATTTTTAGTGGGAAGGGTCGATATTGTAAAAATAAAAAGTTTACATAAGGTAATATTTAAATTTAACATGATCACAATTAAGATACCAACAGCTTATAAGAACTAATGCCAAAACCCTACAGGAAATTTAAAAAGCAAGAATAATCAGAGAATATAATAAAAGGGAAGAATATGGAACTAGGTCTAGCAGATGCTAAAACATATATGTATAAAATAATGGAACTAGATTTTTTTCATATAAAATAAAGATAAAACATTTGAAAGACTGTGGATATGTAGAAATAGATCCAAACACAGACTGAAATTTAGAGTAGAGTCTACATAGATGTCCAAGTTAAAAGAAAAAGGTGGATTATTTAATGAACTTTGTTAAGAAAAAATATTGGAAAATGATAGTTTCCTCCAAATTAAGTTCCAAATAAGCATGCATTTACATATGGATAAATGAATGAACAAACAGACGCATAATTGTGTTTCAAGAAACCATGGGAAAATCACCACATAACCTCAAGTGGGAAAGTACTTCCTAACTACAATTCAAAAATCCAGAACCTATCCAAGAAGTTTGATAAAATCAAAATATTTTGCATAAGTAAAGTCATAAGGACAAGGACAAACTAGGAAAACTATTTTCAAACCTAATCAAAAGAGGTAGTTTTATAAAAGACATAGAAATCCTATAGATAAGTAAGGTAAAGCTCTACAACAAAGGAGAACACAAGAGACAACAGGAGGAAGATCCAAAGATTCCTAAACTTTAAAAATACATTTGATCTTACTCAGAGTAAGAGAAAGTTAAATTGATTTATAATATTATTTTTTACCATTTAGACCTCTAAAGATTAAAATGCTTGATACCTTACAGCACTGGAGAACGTATGGTGAAAGAAGCACCCTCATACACTGCTCTTAAAAACCACCATCTAACATGGTAGCTCATAGAATTAAAAACATGTCCCACTTTAAGCATTTCACTAGAAGACACCCTTAATATCTACTCAAACAATCATAAAATCATTTTGCTGTGCATTGAGTCTTTGTATGCATAAAGAAAAAGTATTATAGTTGATTATATTAAAATTGACATGAGAATAAAGAATTGGATTTTCAGAATTTTATTCAGGACCATGGATCTGGATGGGAATCAAGTACCCACCAGCAGATGCATCTGGTGATCTCAGCCTAGGTCCCTTTGGAATGCTCAGAGGCTCCATTATGGATGTTTACCTCTGACACAAAGCAGTCTTAAAGTCAGGATAGATTTATGTGCATTGGCACAGCCAAGTAACAAATGGAACGTGTTCTCACCGTCTGTCTGAGTCTGTGTGATTAAATCCTGACTTTGATGAATCCCAGACCTTTGGGGAAGAGAAAATGAAGTCAGAGGCAGTTGGTTAATAAGAAATTACTGAGTCAGCCAGTTCTAAGATGTTGCAAAAGGAGCAGCATTTGGTAAGTACAGAGAACTAAACAAAGGAAAATACAGACAATAAAGGTAATACTTTTTTAAAAATCATAGTCCATCTTCCTCTTTTGCTTTTATAATTATTTTTGACATTATAAATAAATAATATGCTTTACATGAAGTTGGATCTTTTTATTAAGTTCATAAAGGATATAATTAATAGTTATTTAGGGTCTAAAGATATTATCTAATGCCATTCTGTGCAAACCAAGTTACATGGTCACCCAAAATATAGTACTAATTTGAAGCATTTACAAGAGTTTGTTTATGTGCCTGCCTCTTCATTAGTCTATGCATTCCTTGAAAATAAAAAAAATTGTTGTCCTTTTTTCCTCATTGGTTCACCTAATATATGGTAATATTGAATGTTTTTAACATTCAGTATTTCTTTAAGAAAATAGGCAATGAAGGAATGCATTTATAGATGAATGGATAAATACCAGGAGCATTCGATACTATTAATATGATTCCCTAGTGTATTTTCAAATTATGTCTTACCAAATTCATAGAATATACTAATTTTATTCTGTACACGATACAAAGGTATGCTTACATGTTTATATTAAATATTTTCTATTAGCCTGAAATTTGAACCATTCAGATCTTGAAACTGCATTACCATAAAGCACTATTCAGTATAATCATTTTTTGGAACACATGAAGGAGTGGTTTCAGGTACTTTGTGGATAGCAAAGTCCTTGAGTGTTCAAGTCCCCCATATAAAATGTCATAGTATTTGCATGTAACCTACACACATTCTCGCGCATGTTTAAGTCAAGTCTAGGTTATATAAAATGCTAATACAATGTAAATGCTGTTTATGTAGTTTTTTTTTTATTGTACTGCTTAACGAAAAATAAGAATAGAAGTCTATACATCTTCAGTACGGATGTAATTTCCCCCCAAACATTTCTGGTCTACAGTTAGTTGAATCCTTGAATAAGGAACATGCCAACTTACTTTAAGATATTCTCAGTAGCTTAGCTATGAGTGCTGATAATCTTTAGAAAGGTTGGTACACTAAGCTTTATAGAGCTCAGTAAAATATGAAGGAAAATGCTTGGGAAGTTAAATGTTGTGATACAATTAGCTGAAAATTTATGTAAGTCAATATCTAATGTCTCCAAACTCCAGCAACCCATTCCTTATAGTTTCTTAATAAACATACTTAAAAAGATGTAGTTGTTACAGAATTAATAGCCATTGTTTAGAACACCCATTTTAGTTGCACAGCACTACAGATTGAAAGCGAGGCTAGATGTATATTGACAGGAGGACGATGCCTACTTTAAATTACTACTTGGTTACCATCTTCAATTGAAATTGGAAAATCATTAACATCAATCAGATAAAGACAGCATGAAAACAGGACCCAAATGTCTTCAGTGAAGTATTTAAGAACCTAAGCAACAACACAAATAAACAACACATTGAATGTACTCCAGGAATTCAGTGATGATGTAATAGCAAGAATTCATTAGAAGTGACATCAGTGAAATGATGGAGTAAGAACATCAGAAAAGTGTCCACTGCACAAAAGCAAAGAGAATACTAGGGGAAAGCTGTTGATATAAACGTGTTCTGAACTATAGAAGTTAACCAATGGCTTAAAGAAGGGTTGGGAGCATTTATTAAAAACAAAAACAACAACAACAAAAAAAAAAAAACAGCTGAATATCCTAAGCAAGTTTGTGCATTTTAACTTGCCCTATTCTCAGCTCCCTCATCTCCATAGCTGTTTGATAGCCCTGAAAACCAATAGGCTGAAACTGCAGTGAAAGTTAACAGCGTAAGAGCCACTAGAAGGGGCAGAAAAAATTAGAGCTGCTTCAAAACCCCATTCCCAGAAATGTTCCATTATTTGATTTGTCTCATGGTTCCACGGAAGATCTCTCTTACAAAGACTTAACCTGATGAAGAGTTTCCATAATTTAAATAGTTTTTCTTTGGGATAGAGAAGGCATTTTCTGAAAAAGTGTTAGAAACAAATATTGAATATCAAATGACCACCTGTGATGACAGGTAACAGTTGGAGAAAACAATAAGCTTACAAAAAGTTTAAAGGAAACTGGGGGTGAGATGTCCATTGGCAATTTGCAGAACACTGTCACATTCATGGGAATCTAAAATGCAATGGATTTGGGGTTTCATGCATTCTCAGTGCTGCGTATCGAGAAATACATGATAAGGCCCTACCCTCTCATCCCTGGCTAACCTCGATGCTCTGCTCAGGCAGGAAGGGAAAGCTAAGATGGAGTTATAAATTCTCTGAGTGTTAAAGGCCTTCATTAACAAGCACACAAAACCACTTGACAGAAAATGGGACAATCATTGATTCCAAACATTTAAGAAATCTCTTCACAATAATCAGCTGACTAGTAGGCTAAATGATGAGAGCTTTCATATGGCAAATGTGCATAGGAAAATCAATCCATGTTACTAAAGAAATATACTACAGTGAACAGTAAAAGCAAAAATTCCAGGTAGCATGAAAAGAAGTAAGGAGAAAGTATGGACCATAAACAGAAAGAGAAAGAAAGAAAGAAAGAAAGAAAGAAAGAAAGAAAGAAAGAAAGAAAGAAAAGAAGAGAAAAGAAAAATCAAATAAACTCTCTGAGAAAGCCTAGAGACTTTAAAATAGGCTTTTAAAAATATGTTCGAAAAGCTGAAGGGAACCATATCTACAGAACTAAAGTAACATATGAAAATAATATTTCCTCCTCAGTAGAGGACACTGACCAAAAAAATAGAAAGTATAAAATAATTTCTACAAGATAAGAAATGATAAAATTGAATGCTGGAGGTGAAAATTGTAATCACAAAACTGGAAAATTCCATGGAAGAGCTCAACATATTTGAACATATGGAAGAAAAAAAATTGCATGGAAGGTAACTTGATTATGCTTTGAAGGAACAGAAGAAGAAGAAAGAGGAGGAGGAAGAGGAGTAGGAGGAGGGGAAGAGGAGGAGAAAAGAGACAAAGAAATTGAGCCTCAGAGTCTCACAGGGCATCATCAAACACACTAGTACACACACAATGGAAATTCCAAAAGTAAAAGAGAGAAAAAGTTAAATAAGTATTGAAAAAATGATGACTGACATTGTGTAAAATTTGCTGGAAGTATTATTCTGTACATTTAAAAGGCTCAATGATCTCCAAGTGTGATAAACCAAAAGGAATCCTAACCTAAACATTTTATGACCAATCCTTTTAAATAAAAAAGTGAGAATTCTGAAAAGAGTTAGAAGTGATTCATCCTGTGCAAGTGATCCTAAATGATATTAACAGCCAAGTTCTCATTGGAACCGATGAGATCAAGGGGCAGTAGTGAAGACATTCAAGGTGCTGAAAAAAAAAGATGGTCGATGAGAATTCTACATTAAGTAAACCATTCCTTCAAGTAAAGAGAAAATTAAGACATTCCAAGAAAAACAGAAAGACAAAGTTCATTTTTAACATATCTGTCCTTCAAGAGATGCTAAAGGGATTCTTTTGGCTGTAAGAAGGTCATTAGGCACTATGAATAAGTGGAAGAAATAAAGAACACTGGTCAAAGTTATTGTATAAATAAATAGAAAAAAAGAATAGAAATGTAGTTTTCTTTCAGTCTCCGAACTTTTATTTAATGGTTTTATTTCACTGCTATTACCTGACCCATCAATAATGGCTTAATAAACAATTATGGGTGCAAGATTAATATATAATTACCTGGACAGGCCAACTCTACCTTCTATTTGTTAATTTTCAATTTTGTTAAAATCCATGTAAATCCAGATAGTTAACTTTTGAAACCTACTAAATTTAATCATTGTCTTAAAACTTTTTTTAATTTATTTTTTAAAATTATTTTTAGAAACTGCATTTTGATTCATGTGCACAAATGGGGTAAAATTTTTCATTTCTATGGTTGTACAAAATGTACATTCACAACATTCATGTGATCATACATACACATAGGGTAATACTGTCTGTCTCAATCTACTATCTTTCCTTCCTCCACCCTTCCTGCCCCATTTTCCTCTACACCATCCAAAGATTCTCTATTCTTCTCTTGCCCCCTGCAACCCCTCCCCCCCATTATGGATCATTATTCACTTATCAGAGAAAACATTCAGCCTTTGGTGTTTTGAGCTTGGTTTATTTCACTTAGCATGATAGTCTCCAAGTTCATCCATTTACCAACAATTTCCATAATTTTATTCTTCTTCATGGCTAATATTCCATTGTGTATACATACCACAGTTTCTTTATCCATTCATCAATTGAAAGACATCGAGATTGGTTCCACAATCTAGCTCTTGTGAATTGAGCAGCTATGAGCATTGATGTGGCTGCATCACTGTAGTATGCTGATTTTAAGTCCTTTGGGTATAGGCCAAGGAGTGGGATAGCTGGGTCAAATGGTGGCTCCATTCCAAGTTTTCTGAGGAATCTCCATACTGCTTTCCAGAGTGGCTGCACCAATTTGAAACTTCACCAACAATGTATGAGTGTGCCTATTCCCCCACACCCACACCAACACTTATTATTGCTTGTGTTCTTGATAACAGACATTCTAATTGGGGTGAGATGAAATCTTAGGGTAGTTTTGATTTGCATTTCTCTTATTACTAGAGATGGTGAACATTTTTTCATATATCTGTAGATTGATTGTAGATCCTCTTCTGTGTCTGTTCATTTCCTTACCCCATTTATTGATTGAGTTATTTGTATTCTTGGTGTAAAGTGTTTTGAGTTCTTTATAGATTCTGGAGATCAGTGCTCTATCTGACATGTGTATGGCAAAGATTTTCTGCCACCCTATATGTTCTCTCTTTACATTGTTGATTATTTCCTTTGCTGAGAAAAAGCTTTTTAGTTTGACTCTATACCAATTATTGATTCCTGCTTTTATTTCTTGTGCTTTGGGAGTCATGTTAAGGAAATCTGGTCCTAAGCCCACATGATAAAGACTTGGACCTACTTTTTCTTCTTTTAGGTGCGGGGTCTCTGGTCCAATTCCTAGGTCCTTCATCCATTTAAGTTGAGTTTTGTGCAGGGTGAGAGATAGGGGTTTAGTTTCATTTTGCTGCATATGGATTTCCAGTTTTCCATGGTTTTCAACAAATGGCTGAAGCACCATTTGTCTAAGAGGCAATATTTCTCCATTATATGTTTTTGGCTCCTTTGTCAAGTATGAGATAACTGTATTTATGTGGGTTTCTCTTTGGGTCCTTCATTCTGTACCATTGGTCTACGTGTCTATTTTGGTGCCAATACCAAGCTGTTTTTGTTACTATTGTTCTGTGGTATAGTTGAAAGTCTGGTATTGTGATATCCACTGCTTCACCGTTGCTGCTAAGGATTGCCTTAGCTATTCTGGGTCTCTTATTCTTCCAAATGAATTTCATGATTGCTTGCTCTATTTCTCTGAGGTATGTCATTGGGATCTTATTGGAATTCCATTGAATTCATATAGCACTTTTGGTAGTATGGCCATTTTGACAATATTAATTCTGCCTATCGATGAACAAGGGAGATCTTTCCATCTTCTAAGGTTTTCTTTAATTTCTTTCTTTAGTGTCCTGTAGTTCTCATTGTAGAGGTCTTTCACCTCTTTTGTTAGATTGATTTCCCAATTTTTTTTTTTGAGGCTATTGTGAATTGGGTAGATTTCCTAATTTCTCTTTCAGAGGCATCATCACATGTGAATAAAAATGCAATAGATTTATGAGTGCTGATTTTATATCCTGGTACATTACTGAATTCATTTATAAGATCTAGAAGTTTTCTCATGGAATTTTGGAATTTTTTGGATCCTATAAATATAGAATCATGTCATCATCAAATAGGGGTAGTCTGAGTTTTTATTTTCCTATTCATATCCTTTTAATTTCTTTGGCCTGTCTAATGGCTCTGGCTAGAGTTTCAAGGGTGATGTTGAACAGAAGTCTTCAAAGAGGGCATCCCTGCCTTGTTCCAGTTTTTAGGGGGAATGCTTTTAGTTTTTCTCCACTTAGAATGATGTTGGCCATGGGCTTAGCATAGATAACCTTTACAATATTGAGGTATGTTTCTACTATCCCTACTTTTTCTAGTATTTTGAGCATGAAGGGGTGCTATACTTTATCAAATGCTTTTTCTGCATCTATTGGAATAATCATGTGATTCTTAACTTTAAGCCTATTGATGTGGAGAATTACATTTATAGATTTCCAAATGTTGAACCAACCTTGCATCCCCAGGATGAAAACACTTGATCATGGTACACTGTCTTTTTGATATGTTTTTGTATGTGATTTGCTAAATTTTGTTAAGAATGTTTGCATCTATGTTCATTAGGGGTATTGGCCTGAAGTTTTCCTTCCTTGATGTGTCTTTGTCTGGTTTTGGTATCAGGGTGATATTAGCTTCATAGAATGAGTTTGGAAGGGTTCCCTCGTCTTCTATTTCATGGAATACTTTGAGGAGTATTGGAATGAGTTCTTCTTTGAAGGTCTTGTAGAATTCAGCTGAGAATCCATCTGGTCCTGGGCTTTTCTTGGTTGGTAGGCTTTTGATGACTTCTATTTCATTGCTTGAAGTTGATTTATTTAAACTGTGTATGCTGGAGAGCTCTGGCCTGGGGCAGCTGGTGTCCCCAGCTCCAGCAGGGATCTTAGGCCCATCGGTGCCATTTTACAGCTTCCCTGGAAGAGAGCGACCATCTGCGGCTGCCTGAATCCTCTGAGCGGAGCTCCAGTCTTCTGGTGCCATTGTGCGGTGGCTCCTGGGGTGGCTTCGGCCTGGGGTGGCTGGAGTCCCCAGCCACAGTGGGGATCTGAGGCCCTTTGGTGCCATTTTACTGCGTTCCAGGGAGAGAGCAACCACCTGCCACTGCCTGAGCACCCAGCGACGAGTTCAGGCCTGCCTGGGCTATCAAGCCCAGTGTCTCCATCACTGAGCACAGTTCTGAGCCCCCAACCCAAATTGGTCTAGTGCCCAGGCACACACCCTGGCCTGGGGGTCTAGCACCTGTGCTGCATCTGATCGTCTATCAACACCAGGCTGCCTCTGCCCAGAAGCATTGATCATTCCCAACCTGGAGGTTGAAGCACCCTTCTTGGGTCACTGCTTGATCAAGCACCTCTCAAACATCAGGTCATTGAAAAATAAGAGGTTTGAACTGTACAGTATATTTTTATCGCAGAACATTTTTTAAATTAATTGTAACACTACTATTATTATTAATTGTAGTACTACTACTATTATTTTTGTAATACTATTCCTAATATATCCACTATATTCCTACCTTTTTCTTTTATTATTAGGATTATCATTCTATCTCCCTCATATATATCTGTTTCCTTGGAGTATCTCTTTTTCTTCACATTAACAACCTATTTCTTTTAATTCCACTTGCACTATTCATATAACATAGAATATCTATAGACTCACTTCTTACCTCATTAGTATTTTGTCCAATACCCTTCCTCATTCTCACTGTCCAACATTGGGATTTGCAGTCCTTATTTCAAACTTACTGGTTATGCTGTAGATAATAATTTGAACTCATCTATGTTTATTAAGACGACATTGTTAACATCTTAATAGGGACTATTTAGATTAAGGACACATATTGTTTATATGGTGTGCTGCCAATATTAATCTCTCAATTCAAGGAGAGTTATTGAAAATAGGCAGGAACCCAGTAAGTCCTTAAGGGGAAACTGCAATACCTACGATTCACACTACTAGAGGGGAAGATACACTAGCAACATGAGAAAACATGGGAATGAAATATCCCAAATGAAACCCAGATACTATACCAAAAGTACCCAGTGACAACATGGCAGAACCATTGTCAGAAAGGGAGCTGTACATAATTAAAATGATCCAAGAAGTGAAAAAGGGTCAAGAGAGCAAATGCAGGCAATGCTAAAAGAGCAACTGCAGACAGCAAAAGATCATTTCGATAAAGAGATAGAGATTCTGAAAAACAAACAAACAAACAGAAATCCTTGAAATGAAGGTTACAATAAACCAAATTAAAAACTCAATAGAAAGCTTAACCAACAGGCTAAATCACTTGGAAGAAAGAACCTCAGACAACAAAGACAAAATATTTAATCTTGAAAACAAACTCAACCAGACAGAGAGGATGGTAAGAAATCATGAACAGAACCTCCAAGAGTTATAGGACATCATGAAAAGACCAAATTTAAGAGTTATTGGGATTGAGGAAGGCACAGACACAAACCAAAGGAATGAATAATCTCTTCAATGAAATAATATCAGAAAATTTCCCAAATCTGATGAATGAAATGGAAAATCAAATTCAAGAGGCTTATAGGACACCAAATACACAAAATCACAACAGAGCCACACCCAGGCACATTAAAATGAAAATACCTAACATACAAAACAAAGATAGAATTTTAAAGGCTGCAAGAGAAAAACATCAGATTACATATAGGGGGAAACCAATATGAATATCAGCAGATTTCTCAGCCCAGACCTAAAAGCAAGAAGGACCTGGAAGAACATATTCCAAGCATTGAAAGAAAATGGATGCGAACCAAGAATCTTATACCCAGCAAAACTTACCTTCAGATTTGAAGATGAAATAAAATCCTTCCATGATAAACACAAGCTAAAAGAACTCACAAATAGAAAGCCTGCCCTACAGAAAATCCTCAGCAAAATATTCCAAGAGGAAGATATGAGAAACAAGAATGTAAGTCAGCAAAGGGAGGAATTACTCTAAAGGAACAGCCAATTAAAGGAAAAAACAAATAAGATTAAAATCCAAAAATAAGTCAAAATGACCAGGAATGCAAGTCATATCTCAATAATAACCCTAAATGTAAATGGCCTAAACTCATCAATCAAAAGAAATAGACTGGTAGATTGGATTAAAAAGAAAGACCCAACAATATACTGCCTTCAAGAGATGCACCTCATAGAAAAACATGCACACAGACTAAAGGTGAAAGGTTGGGAAAAAACATACCAAGCACATGGACTTACGAAAAAAGCAGGAGTTTCCATCCTCATTTCAGATAAAGGAGACTTCAAGCCAAAGTTAGTCAGAGGGGATAAAGAAGAACATTTCATAATACTTAAGGGAAGCATAAATCACCAAGACAAAAAATCATAAATATTTATGCACCAAACAATGGCACATCCATGTACGTCAATCAGATCCTTCTCAATTCCAGGAACCAAATAGACCAAAACACAATAATACTGGGGGACTTTAACACTCCTCTCTCACCATTGGACAGATCTTCCAAGCAAAAATTGAACAAAGAAACCATAGAACTCAATGACACAATCGCTAATTTAGACTTAACAGACATATATACAATATTCCATCCATCAAAAAGCGAATACACTTTCTTCTCAGCAGCTCATGGATCCTTTTCTAAAATAGACCACATGTTATGCCACAAAGCTACTCTTAGCAAATACAAAAACATAGAGATACTACCTTCTATCAGATCAAAATGGAATGAAATTAGAAATCAACGATAAAGTTAAAAACAGAAACTACTC
>JAJEJO010000424.1:137380-149395 GCA_020662805.1 Glaucomys volans
TAGAATGTCTTCTATTAAGAATACAGGCAACAACAGGTGTTGGCAAGGATGTGGGGAAAAGGGTACACTCAACTTTGCTGGTGGGAGTGGAGGTTGGTGCAGCCACTCTGGAAAGCAGTGTGGAGATTCCTTAGAAAACTTGGAATGGATCCACCATTTGACCCTGCTATCCCACTCCTTGGCCTATATCCAAAGGACTTAAATCAGATTACTACAGTGATGCAGCCATGTCAATGTTCATAGCTGCCCAATTCACAATAGCTAGATTGTGGAACCAACCTAGATGCCCTTCAATAGATGAATGGATAAAGAAACTGTGGTATATATACAATGGAATATTACTCGGCCATAAAGAAGAATAAAATTATGGCATTTGTAGGTAAATGGATGATGTTGGAGACTGTTAATTTAGGTGAGATTAGCCAATCCCAAAAACCCAAAGGCCGAATGGTCTCTCTGATAAGTGAATGATGACGCATAATGTGGGGTGGAAGGGTGGCAAGAATGGAGGAAAGATAGATAGCATAGATGGATGGGAGGGGTGGGGTTGGGGTCAGGGGTAATAATAACAGAATGTTTGACAGACATCATTGCCCTGTGTACATGTATGAATGCACAGATGATGTGACTCTACTTTGTGTACAACCAGAGAAACAATGGCTGTATTCCATTTGTGTTCAATGAATCAAAATTAAATAAATAAAAAGAAAAAAAATTTTTAAAAATAAAATAAAATAAATTGTGTATGCCCTCCAGTCTCAGTTTGGGTGGTCATGTGTTTCTAGAAAACTGTTGATATCTTCAAGATTTTCTTTTTTGTTGGAGTACAAATTTTCAAAATAGCTTCTAATTATGTTTTGTATTTCAACAATGTATGTCATATTATTTCCTTTTTCATCACAAATTTTAGTTATTTAAGTTTTCTCTCTCCTGTTCCTTAGTGTGGCTAAGGGTTTATCAATTTTGTTTATTTTTTCAAAGAACCAACTTTTTGTTTTAATTTTTTGTATTGCTTCTTTTGTTTCGTTTTCATTGATTTCTGCCCTGATTTTAATTACTTTTGTTGTTGATCTGTTCTTCTTTTTCTATGGCTTTGAGATGTCATGTTAGGTCTTTTAGTGTTGACTTTTTATTCTTTTATTGAATGCACTCCATGAAATGAATTTTCCTCATAGTACCGCTTTCATAGTTTCACCGAGATTTTGGTATGTTGTATTATTGTTCACATTTACCTCTAAGAAATTTTTTATCTCCCTCCTGATGTCTTCTGTTATCTAATAGTTCTTCTTGTTATTCAATAGTGTATTATTTAGTCTCCAGGTGTTGGAGTAGTTTCTGTTTTTAATTTTATCATTGATTTCTAATATCATTCCATTATGATCTGATAGAATGCAAGGTAGTTTCTCTCTCTTTTTGTATGTGGTAAGAGCAGATTTGTGGCATAATATATGATCTGTTTTAGAGAAGGATCCATGTGCTGCTGAGAAGAAAGTGTATTCACATGTTGATGGATGGAATATTCTATATATGTCTGTTAAGTCTAAATTATCAATTGTGTTATTGAGTTCTATGGTTTCTTTGGAAGATCTGTCCAATGGTGAGAGAGGTGGGTTAAAATCACCCACTATTATTGTATTGTGGTCTATTTGGTTTCTGGAATTGAGAAGGATTTGTTTAACATATATGGTTGTGCTATTGTTTGGGGCATAAATATTTATGATTGTTATGTCTCACTGATTTATGCTTCCCTTAAACAGTATGAAATGTCCTTCTTTATCCCTTCTAACTTTGACTTGAAGTTCACTTTATCTAAATGAGGATGGAAATCCATGCTTTTTTACTGAGTCCATGTACATGGTATGTTTTTTCCCATCCTTTCACCTTTATTCTGTGGGCATCTTTTTCTCTGAGATGAGTCATGAAGGCAGCATATTGTTGGGTCTTTCTTTTTAATCTAATCTGCCAGTGTATATCTTCTGATAGATGAGTTTAGGCCATTAACATTCATGGTTATTATTGAGATGACTTGTATTCATGGTCATTTTGACTTATTTTTGGTTTTTAACTTAACTTGGTGTTTCCTTTAATTGGTTATTCCTTTAGTGTAGTTCCTCTCTTTGCTGACTTACATTGTTGTCTTTCATTTCGTCCTCATTGAATACTTTGCTGAGAATGTTCTGTAGTGTAGGCTTTCTATTTATAAATTCTTTTAGCTTTTGTTTATCATGGAAGGATTATATTTCATCTTCAAATCTGAAGGTAAGTTTTGCTGGGCATAAGATTGATTCTTGGTTGTCATCCATTTTCTTTCAGAGCTTGAAATATTTTGTTTCAGGCCCTTCTTGCTTTTAGGGTCTGGGCTGAGAAATCTGCTGATACCCGCATTGGTTTCCCTCTGTGTATAATCTGATGCTTTTCTCTCACAGCCTTTAAAATTCTATCTTTATTTTGTATCTTACATACTTATGCCTTGGTGTGGATCTATTGTAATTTTGTACATTTGGTGTCCTGTAAGCCTATTGTAATTGATTGTCCATATCAGGCATCAGATTTGGGAAATTTTCTAATAAGATTTCATTGAATAGATTATTCATTCATTTGGTTTGTATCTCTGTGCTTTCCTCAATCCCAATAATTCTTAAATTTGGTGTTTTCATGATATTACTTAATTCTTGGATGTTCCATTCATGATTCCTTACCATCTTCTCTGTTTGGTCAACTTTGTTGTCATGATTAAATATTTTGTGTTCATTGTCTGAGGTTCTGTCTTCCAAGTGATCTAGCCTATTGGTTATGCTTCTATTGAGTTTTTAATTTGTTTTATTGTTTCCTTCATTTTAAGGATTTCTGTTTGTTCTTTTTTTCAGAATCTCTATCTCTTTATTGAAATGATCTTTTGCCTCCTGTAATTGCTCTTTTAACTGTTTATTGGTGGGATCATTCATTGTCTGCATTTGCTCTTTTATCTCATCATTCTCCTCTTGGATCATTTTAATTATGTACATTCTGAACTCCCTTTCTGACATTTCTTCTTCCATGTTTAGATTGGATTCTATTTATATGGCATCAAGGTTTGTTTGGGACATTTTCTTTTCTTGTTTTCTCATGTTGGTGAATCTTCCCCTCTAGCAGTGCAATTCCAAGGTATTGCCGTTTCCCCCCATAGACTTACAGTGTCCCTGCAGATTTCTAATACTTCATCTTGAAGTGAGAGATCAATATTAGCAGCACACCATAAAACAATATGCATTCTTAACCCAGATATTCACTATTACAATATTAACTGTGTTTGCCTTACTAAGCAGAGATGATGAGTTCAAATTATTATCTACAGCATAACCAATAGGTTTATAATAAGGACTATAATTTCTAATAGTGGATAAAGAGGATGAGGAGGGGTGTAGGATTTAATGCTAATAAGAGGTGAGTCTATTGAGTTACTATATCATAGGAATAGTGAAAGCAGAATTAAAAGAAATAGGTTGTTAGCACGAGAAAAAGGAGAGTCTCCAATGAAACATATATATAAGAGGAATATAGAGTGAGAAAAATATGAATGAATGAAAGAAGTAGGGCTAGAGTAGGTGTAATAGGAACAATTGAAATAATACTACTAGCTAAAAAAATTCTGCAATAAAATTATACTGTACTGTTCAAACCTCCTAATCTTCCATAGCTTGATGCTTGATAGAAACATGATAATGTAGTGTCCCAAGAAGAGTGCTGTCCTACTGTGGATGGTGTCCTCCAGGTTGGGAATAATCAATGCTAGTGGGCAAAGGCAACCCTGTGTTGAATAGATTATTCATTCATTTGGTTTGTATGTCTGTGGTCAGTCTCCGCATGGGTGCTGCATCTCGAGGGAGGCCTACATGCTAGATCACAGGCTGGGGCGTGGGCCTCAGGGATAGACCATGGGCTGGGTCATGGGCCTCCGTGCTAGGTGGCGGGTGGGCAGCACTGTGCTATGCTCAGTGCTGAAGTGTAGTTTTTTGTTTGTAGCTCTTTCTTTCTGTTATCTGATTGCATAAAGCAATAATTATAAATCTGTGTTGTAAGCATCCAATGGATAAGATTTAATTCATCAGACAGTAACATCCAGAATGGAGTTAACAGAATGGAGTTCATGAGAGCACATTTCGTACAAGATTAAGTTTCAATTCATAGTGATCTGAACTAGATGGTTATACATTAAAATGCTTAGGACAAAAATTGTTATTGGAGATAAAGAAGATATGATAATGGAATAAATCCATCAAGAAAAATGTAATCATTCTTATAAACAAATATGCACCTAATAATGGAGCACCAAATGAATGAAGCAAAAACAAATGAATCAAAGGGAGAAGTAGACAAAATAATCCCAATACTTGGAGAATTCAATGCTTCATTTTCAATAATGTTTTAGAACTACTAGAAGATCGAAAAAGGAAATGGATGCATAACCAATATGATAAATTGACCAGACCAACAAACTTGCTTTGAATATTCCACATAACAAGAGCAGAACAGGCATCTTTCTTAAGTATACATGGAACATTCTCTAGAATGGTCCTTATATTTGTCCACAAATGAGTCTTCATGAAATTGAAACCATGAAGTCATAAAAAGCATGACTCACAACCACTGAAAATTGTATTCAAAATCAATGAGAAGAAATCTTAGGTTCATGAAACAACTAAATTTGAAAAAGAAACAACTGAAAGAGTCTATCACCTTAAGAAATGAAAAGTAGAAGCCAGACATGGTGGTACCTGCCTGTAATCTCAGCTGAAGCAGGAGGATCACAAGTTCCAGGCAAGCCTGGGAAAATTAGTGAGACCATATCTCGATATTTATAAAGTCAGTAAATAAATGGAAATTAAAATTAAAAAAATAAAGGCTGGAGATGTAGATCAGTGGTAAAGAACCCCTGGGTTCAATCCCCAGAACCAGAAAAAAAAGAAGAGAAAGAGAGGGAGGTAAAAGAAAACAAAAGAAATGAAAAATTAGAAGTAGAAAAGTCAACTAAGTCCAGAATAAGCAGGAAGAAAGAAATAATAAAAATTGAACGGAAACAACTGAAATAGAGAATATGAAAGCATTAGGGAAAATATACAAAACTAAATGCTCTTTGAAATTTTAAACAAGAATTATGAGGCTGGAGCAATAATGATCAAAAGAGAAAGAGAAGCAATTTCAAATATTAAAATCAGAAATAAAAGGGAATATTACAAACATTTGCATGTCAACAAATTATATAACATAAATGAAATGGAAACCTTCCTAAAAAGATACAAACTGATTTAAAAAATAGAAAATATACATAGACTTGTAGAAGTATAGAGATTTAAATAATAATTACAACAATTCCTACAAAGAAAATCTCAAAACCAATGACCACTGGTGAATTCTACCAGATATTTAAGGAATTAATACCAATCCCTCAAGGTCTTATTAAAATTAGTCCTAGGGAATTTTCCAATTCATCCTAAAATCCAGCAATATATTAATACCATATCTAATACACTTTTGATTTCAAAAGTTACTAAAATGTTATAGCGATCAACAGTGTTACCAGTCTTCAAGTTAATATGTAGATTAGTAATAACTTACTATGCTAATATCAGTAATATCCTAATACCAGTTAATATCCTAATACCAAATCCAAGACATAGCAAACCAAAAGAAAACTATACATCAATTTCCTTCACAAATACAAATGCAAAAATTCCAAACAAAATATCATCATTCCAAATGTAACAATATATTTAAAAGATTATACAACAATTTTCTGTATGTATTTTTGTATGATTCAACATACAAAAATCAATTAATGTAATGCATCATTAATAGAATAAAGGAAAAAAGCATATGATCATCTCAACAGATATTAAAATATTCATATAAAAATATATAAAATATGCATATGAAAAGAGGTAGAAAAAGCACAAAATCACACACCCATCTATGATAAAATGCTAAAGAAACATGGAATAAAGGAAATTTCCTCCACCAGATAATGAACACTCTCTACTGATATGTGTAGTGGTGAAAAATTGAAGTTATTTTCTCTTATTAGGAGAAGACAAGGATGTCCACTCTCACTAGAGATATTCTACTTGCACTGGAGATCCTAGACAAGACAATTAGGAAAGACAAAGTATTAAAGGCAACAAGTTTGGAAAAGATTGGTCTAAAGGCAACTAAATAAGTTAACAGAGTAAGTCTAGCAAAATTATTAGATAAACAATAAGCAAACATCAATTGTATTTCTATATATTTGAATTACCAATCTGAAAATAAAACTAAGGAAAAAATTCTACTTGCAATAAAATTAAAAAGATTAAAACACTTAGGAATGAGTTTTAAATTTATATAAGACTCACTGAAAACTGTAAAACATTCCTGGAAGAAATTAAAGATATAAATAAATCAAAAGAGGTCCTGTATGAGAAATCAGCAAGGCAATACTGTTAAAATGACAGCATTCCCTAAACTAATCTACAGAGTCAATATAATCTCTAGCAGAATCCCAGTTTATTTCTGTATAGAAACTGATGGGTTGATTTTAATGTTCATGTGAAATTACAAGACACTCACAACAGGGAGAACAATTTTGAAAATGAAGAACAGTAGGAGGATCCACATTTTTTATTTCAAAAGTTACTAAAAAGCTGCAGTCATCAAGATTTTATGGTGCTGGTCTAAAGATTAATATGTAAATCAGTGGAATAGAATTGACAGTTCGGAAAAGATTTGACATATTATGGTAACATAGTTATTGACTAGGATGCCAAGACCCGTCAATGTGTAAATAATAGTCCTAAAAAAAATGTTGATAACAGGATATACATATGTTAAATAATTACCTCATTCCAAATATAAAATTTATTAAATTTAGAATAACATCCTAAATGTAAGAGTTAAAACAACAAAAATTTTAAGAAAAAACACAATGTTAAAAATTTATGGCTTTGAACAAAGCAATTATTTCTTAGCTATAAAACCAAAGCACAGGCAACTAAAGAAATAAGTTAACAGATTGTATCTCCTCAAAATTAAAATCTTTTGTGCTTCAAAGGATACTGTCAGAAAATTAGAAAAGTAAGTTATAGAATGAGAGATGTATTTGCAAATTATATATCTGATCCAGGATTTATATCTAGAATTATACCAAAGATTCTTACAACCCAATAATAAACCACAAATAACCCAATTGAAAAAAAATTGTACAAAGGATTTGAATAGCCATATCTCCAAAGAAGATAAATAAATTGCTAATAAACATATGAAAAGATTCATAACATCCTTAATCATCAGGGAAATGCAAATCAAAATCACAATGTGATGCCACTTCACATCCACTAGAATGACTGTAATCAAAAGACAAGCAAAAACAAGTATTGACAAGATCAAAAAGACGTTAGAGGTCTCATACATTTCTGTCAGGAATATAACATAATCCTGCAGCCACTTTGGAAAACAGATTCATAGTCCCTCAAATATTAAAACCCAGAGTTACCATAGGACCTGCAATTCCATTTCTGAATATACAAACTGGAAAAACAAAAATTTATGTCTGTACAAAAACTTATACTTGAATGCTTATAGAAGCATTATTCATAATAGCCAAACCTTAAAAATACCCAAATAAACTCCAACTGATGAATATACAAATAAAATATGCACATCCATAGTTGGAATATTATTCAGCAATTAAAAGAATAAAGTACTGGTATATTTCACTATATGAATATACCTTGAAAACAATGTATTAAGGGAAGGAAGCTAGTCACCAAAACCTACAATTGTATGAGTCCATTGATATGAAATACCAGAACAGGTAAATAAATTCTTAGAGATAACTTATATTAATGGTGATGAGGGTTCAGAGACAGAGGCTGTCAGAGAGTGATTGCAAACAGGTATATGATTTTTAAGGTAATGAAAATGTTTTTGAACTCGCCATGGCTAGACTTCATGACAAATGTAGTAAAAATGACTCAATTGTGTACTTAAAAGGCTGAATTTATATGCTATGTATTTATTCCTCAATAAAATAAAAGGTATTAATGTGATTCACTAAAAATGGAAAGAAAAATATAAATTATCATAATTTTGGACAAAATTCAATACATTTCATAATTTTAAAAATTAGTAGTAATCTCATAATGAGGTTTTATTAGATTGATAAACAGTAGCCACCAAAAATATAGAGCAAATAAGAAAAAAATGACATCCAGAGCCCACTAAAATTTTTATACACAAACTCTGACAATAAAATATCACCTACATTCTAATTATTAGGAATATATAATATACACATAATTACATGTTGTGCATTGGGGTTGGGAGCTTTGGGACATATAGACCAACTTTAGGTAATCCATGAACTAGCTTTTCATACTTGGGCTTTAAAATAATGGTGATATTATATTAAGTGAAATAAATTATGAGGTAATAAATTGTACTAAAGGACTCATGTCAAAAATGTAAATTTTAGATCTTAAAATTACAACTGAAAATAAGAATGTAGTGTGTGTGGGTTTAGAAGTGGATGAAATACAGCTGATGAAAGCATTAGTGGTCTGTAAATATTCTATTAAATATTTTGTAAATATTTACAAATACAGACCACTTACAGACCGAAGCACAAAGTACAGAGACAGAAGGGAATGATGGATAAAGAAAAGAGGGCAAGAGCCTTATAAGCCACAGTACAAAGATCTGAAATGCCTGTAAAAGGAATTTCAAATGGAGAGCAAACAAAGGTTAAAGACAATGAAAATATAGTAGCCAACAATTTTCCAAAATTGTATTTAAGCAAAACAGAGACAAACTCTTGAAAACAAAATACAGAGAAGAAATCTCATAAGCGGTTAGAAAAAACAGGCACATCTCCTTTAAAGAGCAACAATAAAGTTATAGCTTACTTTCAAAAAAAAAATGATGGAAGTAAGAAAATAAGAAACCACTTGTTTAAAATACTGGGAAAGAAAACAACTTTCAAAATAGAATTTTGTGTGCAGTGAGAATATTCTTCAAAAATGAAGGCACAATGAAGATGTTTTGAGGGAAAAAATAAACCTTGGAAGAATTTATCACCTGCTGAAATTTACTGGAACACAAAGGCACAATGTAGCTTTTCTTCTTGCAGGAGAGAGACAATGACCATTGGAAGTTAAAAAATAAAAGAAGAAGAAAAAAGAAAGGAATTAAAAAGGGAATGCAGAACATGTAAAATGGTATATATGGGGTCAAATAAATATATTGACTGTATTACACAATAACGACAACATAGGATTATAAATTGGTGTAGAATTAGAATATATGCTTCAAAACAGAAAGGTCAAAAGAGAGATCAATGGACTTACGTGCTCTGAGTTTCTTGTTTTGTCAGCAAAGTTGTAAGTGCTCCCGTAGGTCAAGGATGCAATCTCTGAAAGAATAATAAAAGCATGTGTAAGTACCAGGTCAACAGACATGAAATACAGAATTTTAATACTAAGACATGAATACTGAAAGGCGGAAAAAAACAGAAACAAAGAAAAGATGAAGTAAAAAGAAACAAATAGTAGGATGTTTCAGTCAGTTATTTCACTGCTGTGACTACAGGACCTACAAGAACTATGTGAGAGGAAGAAAAGTTTATTTGAGGGATCAGGGTTGCGGAAGTCTTAGTCCATAGAAGGCCAGCTCCATTCCTTAGGGCTGGAAGTGAGGCAGAAGCATGATGGAAGAGTGCAGTGAAAGGAAGCAATTCACATGATGATCAGGACCGAGAGAGAGGCTCCACTCACCAGATACAAATACACACCTCAAAGCCACACCCCACCTGCCTTCAGTTACCCCTCAATTAATTCCATCAGGTGATTGATTCACCGATTGGGTTAAAGCTGTTATAATCCAATCATTTCTCCTCTGAACCTTCTTACATTGTCTCACAAGTGAGCTTTTGGGGGACACCTCACATCTAAACCATAACATATGGGATAAATTTAAATCAAAATATATTTGTAATCATATGTAAATGGACTTAATGCTCAGATTAAATTTATGAGCACAGAGTAGTTGGAAATAAAATAATGGAAAATATATTTGGTGGAAATACTAATCAAATGAAACCTAGTATAGCTGTACCAATGTTAGACACAAGACATTAAGGACAAAATTTTATTAGGTATAAAGAGGATGTTCAAAACAGTAAAGGATTACTCTCTCAGAAATATATTCTTTTATCATTTATATTTATATTTAAAATATACTAAAACATGAAGCCTTGTGATGCTTGGATACATATATACATTGTATATGTTTAAATCAGGAGTAACATACCTATGTTACTTTATTTTTAAAGTAACTCAAACTTTTATTATTTTTTTATGGTGAAAAACATTCCTTTTCCTAGCCTTTTGATATATACAGTATATTATCATTATCTATAGTCACCCTGTTGTACAATAGTACACTAGCCTTTCCTACACCCATCTGACCATAACTCACTACCCACCCATCAGTCTTTCCCCATCACCCCTGCCCCCGACAAGCGCATGCACTCTCCCCAACCTGGAGTGGCCACCACTCTACTCTCAGTTTTTATGAGACCAATTTATTTTTGTATTTCATATATGAGTGAGATCACACTGTCCTTGTCTTTCTGTGCCTGGCCTATTTAACTTAACACGACGATCTAATGAGCTCCAGTTCATTGTCACAAATGACAGGATTCAGTTCTTTGTATGGCTGAATAGTATTCCATGTGTATATGTAGCACATTTTCTTTATCCAGTCATCAATTGATGGAAAATGATTAGCTATTATGAACAATGCTGAAATATATTAACATAGGAGTGCAGATGTCTCTTTTCCCTACTGACTTTATTTCCTTTGGATCAATATCTAGTAGTGGGACTCCTGGATCATACAGCAGTATTCCTTGTAGTTATTTGATCAGTCTCCATACTGTTTCCCATACCGACTGTACCACTAGAACACAGGGTTCCATTTTCTTCACACCCTTGATAGCATTAGTTATCTTTTGTCTTTTTCATAATAGCCATTCTTACTGGAGTGAAATGATATCTCATTTTGATTTTGATTTACATTTCCTTAATGATTGCTGATGTTGAGCATTTTTTCATTTCCCTATTTGCCATTTGTATGTTGTTTTTTGAGAAATTTTATTTAGCTTTATTGCCCACTTCTTAATCAGGTTATTTGTTTGATTAATCTTTTATGTTGAATTTCTTGAGTTCCTTGCATAGTCTGAATGTTATCTCTTGTCTGATGTATAATTTGCAAATATTTTCTCCAATTCCATGCTTTGTTGATTGTTTCCTTTGCTGTTCAGAAACTTCAGTTTAATGTAATCTCAATTGTCTGTTTCTGCTTTTGTTTATGTTTTAAGGTTCTTCAAAAATAATCCTGGCCCAATCCAATGTCCTGAAGCATTTGTCCTGTTGAGTTGATCTTTGTAACTCATGAGAGATGGGGGTTTAGCCTTATTCTCTGCATGTGGCTATCCAATTTTCCTAGCCACACTTAAGAAAACAAAGTGCTTTCTCCAGTGTAATTTCTTCACGCCTTTGCCAAATATCAGTTAGCTGTGGGTATGTGGGTTTACTTCTAAGCCCTCTCTTCTGCCCTATGGGTCACTGTTTTTATGCCAGTACTTTGCTGTTTTGATTACTACAACTTTGTCATACATAATCAGATACTACAATGCCTCCTACTTTGTTCTTTCTCTCAGGGCTGCTGTGGCTATTTGGAGGGTGGCTCTTGGGTTTTGCTGTTGTTTGTTTTTTCACAAGTTAGGAATTTTTTTTTTCAGTTCTATGCAGAATGTCATTGGTATTTTGATAGGGATTATTTAAACCTATAGATCACTTTGAATCAATTTAATAATAAGCACATAGGATTTATTGATTGTCCTCTTCAATTTCTTTCCTCAATGTTTTATAGTTTTTATTGTACGGATTCTTTACCACTTTTGGTTAAATTTATTCCTAGATTTTCTTTTCTTTCTTCTCTCGT
>JAJEJO010000424.1:149495-219600 GCA_020662805.1 Glaucomys volans
TCTCTCATAGCTTTTGTATGTGAGATTGCTTCTTTGATTTCTATTCTATATAATTCACCATTAAAATATATCAAGCTACCAGTCTTTGTATGTTTGTTTATAATCTGCAACTCTGCAGAATTCACTTATTAGTTCTAATTGTTTTTGGCGTTTTCTATACATAAGATCATGATCATGCTCTCTGCAAGTAACAATTGCCTTCTGCTTTTCCAGTATGGACACCCCCATTATTTCTTTCTCTCGCCTGATTGCTCTAGCTAGAATTCCCAATACTATGAAGAATAAAGTGATGAAAAGTCAGCACCCCTTCTCTTTTTCCAGAGCTTAGAGAGAAAGCCTTTACTCTTTCCCCACAGTATATCAACTGTTGTCTTATTATACAGAACCTTTATTGTGTTGAAGTGTATTCCCTCTTTACCTGATTTCTATAGCATTTTATCATGAAAGAAAACTTGAATTTTATTAAGGGGCTTTTCTGCATCATTCAGATGATCATATGGTTTTCCTTTTTTTAACCTTCATTCTGTTAATGTTGTATATCACATTATCGATTTTTGTTAGGTCGAACCATCCTTGTTTCCCTGGAATGAATCCCACTTGAATAATCTTTTCAGTGTGCTGCTGAATTCAATTTGTTTTTATTTCGTTGAGGGCTTTAGCATCCGTCCGTCAAGAATATGGGGCCTATATCTTCCCGCCACCCCCAGTATGTCCTTGTCTGGTTTTGCGTCAGTGCAACGTTTGCCTCACATTATGAGTTTAGAGGAATCCTATCTTCTGCAAATTTTTGGACTAATTTAAAAAATATTGGTGTAAGTTCTTCTTTGAATATTTGGTAGAATTTAGCAGGGAAGCCATCTGGTCCTGGGATGTTCTTGGATGAGAGATGTTTTATTACTGATCTAATCCCATTATATATTATTAGTTTGTTCTGGTTTTTCTAATTCTTCATGAGTCTATTTTCATAGGGTTTATGTGCCTGGGAAATTGCTCATTTCTTCTAGGTTTTCAAATGTGAAGGCATATAGTTGTTTATTGTGATCTGTAATGATCCTTTGTATTTTTTGTGTGAGTTGTAATGCCTTCTCTTTGACCTCTAATTTTATGTAATAATGTCTTCTCTCCCTCCCTCTCTTTTTTCCTTATTAGTCTGTCAAAGGGTTTGTCAATTTTATCTTTGTGAAGAACTAGTTCTTTTCTTCATTGATCTTTTTCTCTTCCTTTTGTGTAAGGTCTATAATTCACTTAGTTCTAAGTTGATCTTTGTTATCCCTTTCCTTCCATCAATTTTGAATTTGATGTTCTTGTTTTTCTAATTCCTTGAGTATGATTATAGGCCGTTTACTTGAGATCTTTCTGCTTTTTTAATATAGACAATGTGTACTATAAACTTCCCCCTTAGGACTGCTTTTGATGTATCCCATAGCATTTGGTTTGTTGTGTTAAAATTTTCATGTATTTCAAGAAATTTTTAAATTTCCTTCTTCAATGTTTACTTCATCCATTGGTTTTTTGAAAGTAATTTATTGAATTTCCATATATCTTTATAGTTTCCAACATTTTGCTTATTATTTACTTCTTATTTTATTTCATTGTGGCGGGAAAAGATACTGATGTGATTTTACTGTATACAAATTTGTCGAGAATGGTTTTTGTTATCCACTGCATAATCTTCCTGGAGAATTTTCTATGTGCTAATAAGAATAATATATATGTATGTATATATATATGTGTGTATATATATATATATATTTTTTTTTTTTTTTTTGCAACTCTTCCATGGAATGTTCTATGGAAGTCCATTAGGTTCATTGGTTTGGGTACAACTTCATCTGTTCTATTAGTTGACTTTCTGTCTGGAAAATGTATAAATTGCTGAAATTGGGAGTTAAATTGTCCAACTATTATTGTATTTCAGTTCATCTTTTCTTGTAGGTCTATTAATATTTGACTTATATATTTGGGTGCTCTGATATTAGGTGCATATATATTGTTCCCTCTGATTGAATTGACCCCTTTATCATTATAGAATTATTTTCAACTGCTTTTTTTGTAACAAATGGGGTAAAATTTTCATTTCTATGGTTGTACACAATGTAGATTCACACAAATCATGTAATCATACATATACATAGGGTAATACTGTCTATCTCAGTCCACTGTCTTTCCTTCCCCAACACTCTCCCATCCCATTTTCCCCTAAACTATCCAAAGTTCCTCCTTTCTTCTTGTGTTCCCCCACCACAAACCCTCCCCGCCCCCCGTTATGTATAATCATCCATTTATCAGAGAAAACATTTGGCCTTTGGATTTCTGGGCTTGGCTTATTTCATTTAGCATGATATTCTCCAACTCCACCCATTTACCAGAAAATGCCATAATTTTATTCATCTTTATGGCTGAGTAATATTCCATTGTGTATATATACCACAGTTTCTTTATCCATTCATTAATTGAAGGGCATCTAGGTTGGTTCCACAATCTAACTATTGTGAATTGAGCAGCTATGAACATTGATGTGGCTGCATCACTGTAGTATGCTGATTTTAAGTCCTTTGGGTATAAACCAAAGAGTGGGATAGCTGGGTCAAATTGTGGGTCTGTTCCAAGTTTTCTTAGGAATCTCCATACTGCTTTCCAGAGTGACTGCACCAATTTGCAACTTCACCAGCAATGTATGCATGTGCCTTTTTCCCCACATCCATGCCAACACTTATTATTGTTTGTGTTCTTGATAATAGTCATTCTATTTGGAGTTAGATGAAATTTTAGGGTGGTTTTAATTTGCATTTATCTAACTACTAGAGATGATGAGCACTTTTTCATATATTTGTTGATCACCTGTATATCTTCTTTGAAGTGTCTGCCCAGTTCCTTTGCCCATTTATTGATTGGGTTCTCTGTATTTCTGGTGTAAAGTTTTTTAAGTTCTTTATAAATTTTGGAGGTCAATGCTCTGTCTGAAGTGTGTGTGGAAAAGAATTTTTCCCACTCTGTAGGCTCTCTTTTCACATTATTGATTGTTTCCTTTGTTGAGGAAAAGTTTTGTAGTTTAAATCTGTCCCATTTATTGATTCTTGATTTTATTTCTTGTGCTCTGAGGGTCATGTTAAGGAAGTCTGGTCCTAAGCCAACATGATGAAGATTCGGGCCTACTTTTTCCTTCTATTTGGTGAAGTGTCTCAGCTCTATTTCCTAGATCCTTAAACCATTTTGAGTTGAGTTTTGTACAGGGTGAGAGATAAGGATTTAATTTCATTTTACTGCATATGGATTTCCAGTTTGGCAAGCACCATTTGTTGAAGAGGCTATCTTTTCTCCATTACATGTTTTTGGCACCTTTCTCTTGTATGAGACAACTGTACCTATGTGGGTTCGTCTCTGTGTCTTCTCTTCTGTACCATTGGTCTACCTGTCTATTTTGGTGCCAATACAATGTCGATTTTGTTATTATTGCTCTATAGTAGAGTTTAAGGTCTGGTATTGTGATATCTCCTGCATCATTCTTCCTGCCCAGGATTGTTTGGCTATTCTGGGTGTTTTGTTCTTCCAGATGAATTTCATGATTGCTTTCTCAATTTCTATGAGGAATGTCATTGGGATTTAACTGGAATTGCATTAAATCTGTATAGCTCCTTTGGAAGTATGGCCATTTTTGATTATATTAATTCTACCTATCCAAGAACACAGGAGATCTTTCCATCTTCTAAGGTCTTCTTCATATTCTTTCTTTAATATTCTGTAGTTTTCATTGTAGAGGTCTTTCACCTCTTTCGTTAGATTGATTACCAAGTATTTTATTTTTTTGAGACTACTGTGAATGGAGTTGTTTTACTTATTTCTTTGTCAGATGATTCATCGCTTATGTATATATGCATTAGAATTGTGTGTGTTTACTTTATATCCTGCTATTTTGCTGAATTCATTTATTAGGTCTAGAAGTTCCCTGATGGAGTTTTTTGGATCCTTTAAATAAAGAATCATGTCATTGGTAAATAGTGACAGTTTGAGTTCTTTTCCTATTCGTCTTTCTTTAATTGCTGTGGTCTGTCTAATTGCTCTGGCTAGTTTTTTAAGCATGATGTTGAAGAGAAGTGGTGATAGTGGGCATCCCTGTCTTGTTCCAGTTTTTAAAGAGAATGCTTTCAGTTTTTCATCATTAAGAATGATGTTGGCCGTGGGCTTAGCATAAATAGCCTTTACAATGTTCGGATATGGTCCTACCATCCCTATTTTTTCTATGTTTTGAGCTTGAAGGGGTGTTGAATTTTGTCAAATGCTTTCTCTGCATCTATTGAAATAATCATATGATTCTTAACCTTAAGTCTATTGATGTAATAAATTACATTTATTGATTTCTGGATGTTGAAACAACCTTGCATCCCTGGGATAAACTTGATCATGGTGCACTACCTTTTAAATATGTTTTTGTAAGTGATTTGCCAGAATTTTGTTAAGGATTTTGTGTCTATATTCATCAGGGATATTGGTCTAAAGTTTTCTTTTCTGATGTGTCTTTGTCTGGTTTCGGCATCAGAATGATACTAGCTTCATAGAATGAATTTGGAAGGGTTCCCTCCTTTTTATTTCATGAAATACTTTGAGGAGTATTGGTGTAAGTTCTTCTTTGAAGGTCTTATAGAACTTAGCTGAGAATCCATCTGGTCCTGGGCTTTTCTTGGTTGGTAGGCTTTTGATGACTTCTTCTATTTCATTGCATGAAATTGATCTGTTTAAATTGTGTATATCCTCCTGGTTCAGTTTGTAAGGATCATATGTCTCTACAAATTTGTCATTGTCTTCGGGATTTTCTATTTTGTTGGAGTACAGATTTTCAAAGTAGATTGTAATTATGTTTTGTATTTCAATGGCGTCTGTCATGATATTTCCTTTCTCATCACAAATTTTTGTAATTTGAGTTTTCTTTCTCCTTCTCTTTGTTAGTGTGACTAAGGGTTTATCTATTTTATTTACTTTCTCAAAGAACAAACTTTTTGTTTTGTCAATTTCTTGAGTTGTTTCTTTTGTTTCAATTTTATTTCAGCTCTGAATTTAATTATTTCCTGTCTTCTACTACTTTTGGTGTTGTTCTGTTCTTCTTTTTCTAGGGGTTTGAGATGTAATGTTGGGTCCTTTAGTTGTTGACTTTTTTTTCTTTTCTTATATTTGCTCAATAAAATGAATTTTCCTCTTAATACTGCTTTTATAGTGTCCCAAAGATTTTGATAAGTTGTATCATCATTCTCATTTACCTCTAAGAATTTTTTTATCTCCTCCCTGATGTTTTCTGTTATCCATGCCTAATTCAATACCATATTATTTAGTCTCCAAGTATTGGAGTAGTTTCTGTTTTTTACTTGTTATTGATTTCTAATTTCATTCCATTATGATGTGATAGAATACAAGGTAGTATCTCTATTTTGTTGCATTTACTAAGGGCTGCTTTGTGGCATAACATATGGTTTATTTTAGAGAGGGAGCCATGTGCTGCTGAGAAGAAAATGTATTTGTTCATTGATGGATGGAATATTCTATATATGTCTGTTAAGTCTAAATTATTGATTGTGTTATTGAATTCTATGGGTTCTTTGTTTAGTTTTGTTTGGAAGATCAATCCAGTGGTGACAGTGATGTGTTAAAGTCACACAGAATTATTGTGTTGTGGTCAATTTTAATTCTGGAATTTAGAAGGATTTCTTTGATGTATGTGGATGTGCCATTGTTTGGGGCATAAATATTTGTGATCATTATGTCTTCCTGATTTATGGTTCCCTTAAGCAGTATGAAGTGACATTCTTTATCCCTTCTGACTAACTTTGGCTTGAAGTTCACTTTATCTGATGTAAGGATAGAAACCCCCACTTTTTTACTGAGTCCATGTGTGTGGTAGGTTTTTCCCATCCTTTCCCCTTTATTCTGTGGATGTCCTTTTCTATGAGATGAGTCTCTTGAAGGCAGCATATTTTGGGATCTTTCTTTTAATCCAATCTGCCACTCTATGTCTTTTGACTGATGAGTTTAGGCCATTAATGTTCAGGGTTATTATTGAGATATGATTTGTATTCCCAGTCATTTTGGCTTATTTTTGGTTTTTAACTTGACTTGGTGTCTTCTTTGATTGGCTTTTCCTTTAGGGTAGTTCCTCCCTTTGCTGACTTACATTGTTGTTTTTCATTTCTTCCTCATGGAATATCTTGCTGGGAACGTTCTGCAGTGCAGGCTTTCTATGTGTAAATTATTTTTACTTTTGTTTGTCATGGAATGAATTTATTTCATCTTCAGATCTGAAGGTTAATTTTGCTGGATATAAGATTCTTTGTTGGCAGCCATGTTCTTTCAGAGGTTGAAATATGTTGTTCCAGGCCCTTCTTCCTTTTAGGGTCTGGGCTGAGAAATCCGCTGATATCTGTATTAGTTTCCACCTGTATGTAATCTGTTTCTTTTCTCTCACAGCCTTTAAAATCCTATCTTTATTTTGTGTGTTAGGCATTTTCATTATAATGTGTCTTGGTGTGGATCTGCTGTAATTTTGTGCATTTGGTGTTCTGTAAGTCTCTTGTAGTTGAATTTCCATTTCATTCTTCAGGTTTGGGAAATTTTCTGATATTATTTCATTGAATAGGTTGTTCATTCATTTGGTTTGTACCACTGTGCCTTTCTCAATCCAAATAATTCTTAAATTTGGTCTTTTCATGATATCCCATAGTTCTTGTAGGTTCTGTTCATGAATTCTTACCATCTTCTCTGTTTGGGCAACTTTATTTTCAAGATTTGATATTTTATCTTCATTGTCTGAGGTTCTGTCCTCCAAGTGATCTAGTCAGTTGGTGATGCTTTCCATCGAGTTTATTATTTGGTTTATTATTTCCTTCATTTCAAGGATTTCTGTTTGGTTCTTTTTCAGAATCTTCATCTCTTTTTTGAGGTGATCTTTCACTTCCTGCAGTTGCTCTTTCAACTGCTTATTGGAGTGATCAATCATTGTCTGCATTTGCTCTCTTATCTCATCCTTTGCATCGTGAATCATTTTAATCATGTATATTCTGAATTCCTTTTCTGACATTTCTTCTACATGCTGTCATTGGATTCTATTAGTGTATAATCTTGATTTGTTTGTAACACTTTCTTCCCTTGTTTTTTTCATGTTTTTCATGTATCTTCCCCTCTAGCAATGCAGATCTGGGGTATTGCAGTTTCTACCCTATAGACTTATAGTGACCCTGCAGGTTTCCAAAACCTCTTCTTTAAGGGGAGAGATCAATATTAGCAACACCCAGCATAGACAATATGCAGCTGTAAACTAAATAGCCCCTATGAAGATGTTAATAATAAACAGAAAGGATGAGTTCAGTTATTATCTACAGTATAACTAATAGATTTGCAATGAGGACTGCAGTTTCTAATGGAGGACAAAGAGAATGGGGAGGGGTGTAAGAGGTAACTGTTAATGGGATAAGAAAAGAGTATAAATAAGTTCTAGATCATAGGAAGAGTAAAAGTGTAGTCAAAAGAAGTTGACTGTTAGCATGAGAAAAGGGAGAAAGAGACTCTAAGTTAACAGGTAAACAAAAGGAAAATAGCAAGAAAAATAAAGAAATAAAAATGTAAAAATTTCAAAAAGGAGGAAAAAAATCTACACTATAACAGTCATATACTATTCAAATCTCCCAGTCTTCAGTAGCCTGATGCATAAGAAGTACCTGAAGATGAGCTTCCAGTCTCCAGCAGGTGTCTCAGGATGGGATTTTCCCCTCCTAATGACAGTTTCCACTTTCATGATAATCCAATATGGATGCACTGTCTTCCAAACATGTTGGCAAATGGGAAGACGCAGCACAGGGAGTGGGTTCCGAGTCTCTGTGGGGTGTGGTCAGTCAGACTGGGGCACCTGGAGGCAGAGCACAGTCAGTCAGCCCAGGACAGGGGGTCCTGGAGGCAGGGCTCAGTAAGTTGGGCCAGGGGTCCTGCAGGTCCTGGCTGTTTTCCCAAACTGGCGGCAGCCATGTGTAACCAAACCTGTGGGTACTGTGATAGTGGACTTCCTGGCAACAGCAGGCAGCTGACCACCGACTGACAGTCTGCAGGCAGTCTGCAGGCTACCAGTGGACCATCAGCAGGTAGGCTTTGTTCAGTGGATGATGGCTAGGTGAAAGGCAGGTGATGGGCAAGTCAGAGGCAGGCAAACAGGCAAATGGCAGATGATAGGCAGCAGTCAGTGAGCAATCTGCACTCAAAATATAGTCAATATGCTGGCAGACTGTAGGTGATCAAGGCAGACAAATGGGATAAACAGCAGTGGATGGATGAGGAGCAAAGGCTGCTTCACAGAGAACAGATTTTCCTCTCCTTCTACTGCTTTTGATTTAAAGTCTATTTATGTGATGTAATGGCTACTCCCTCTTTCTTTTGGATTCTATTTTCATAATATTCTATGAAAATACCCTTCATTTCTAGTCTATAGTAACCTTAGAGGTAGAGTGAGTTTCCTATAAGCAGCATATAATTGAATCATCATTTTAAAAATCTAATCGGCTATTCTATGACTTTTAATTGAGCACTTTGACACGAGATAATTAAATGTTTTTCTAACATTATTGTAATTTCTTTCTTTATCCTTCTCTTACAGCCTCTCTTTGTAGTTAAGTGATTAACTCTAGTGTCAATTCATTGCTTATTATTTTTGGTTTGTATGTTAGAGTTTTGTTTGGGGCTTACAAAAATTATCATTTTATTATTAAAAATTATTCTGAAAAGATGGCAATTCAACATGATTTGTGAAGATGAGATAAAAACATCAAGTATAAAATATATTAATGAAATCTTCTACACTTGCTCTCCATTCTTCTTGACATTTTGGGTTTTAAGTCTCAATTTACATTTTCTATATTGCCTATCTTCACATATTAATGTTGTTATTATTAATTGTTTTGGTTTTTAGCCTTCAAAGTAAAGATACAGATAGTTTACACATTGGATGGACAACATTAGAACATTAAGAATTTGTCTTTATAGTAATCTTCAACAGTGAGTGAGTTTGTTTTGTTTTGTGTGGTTTGGTTTGGTACTGGAATTGAATTCAAGGTCACTTAAACTCTGAACAACCTCCCCAGACCTTTTTATATTTTATTTTGAGATAGGGTCTCAATGAGTTGCTTAGGGCTTCACTGGGTTGCTGAGGCTGGCTTTGAACTCATGATCCTCCTGCTTCAGCCTCCCAAGTGTCTGGGTTGCAGGCGTGCACCACAGTGCCCAGCTACCAGGGAGTTTTTTACCTTACACTATTTTCTTCTTATCCATTAACATATCTTTCTTATGGTTTAAAGAACTCCCATTAGCATTCCTTTTAGGAAAGGTCTGGTGGAGATATATTCTCTTAACATTTGTTTGTCCAGAAATGTCTTTATGTCTCCTTCATTTCTGAGAAATGGCTTTGCCAGGTGGAGGATTATCAGTTAGCAGTGCTTTTCCATTTGTCCTGTGAAAATCTCATGCCAGTCTTTCCTCATCTATAAAGTTTCTGCTGAGAAGTCTGCAATCATGCAGATTGGGACACAGTTGTACGATGTTTCTTTTCTCTTAATGCCTTGAGAATCTCCTATTTAATATTAGCATTTCAGGACTTTA
Source organism: Glaucomys volans (assembly GCA_020662805.1). Taxonomy (NCBI): domain Eukaryota; kingdom Metazoa; phylum Chordata; class Mammalia; order Rodentia; family Sciuridae; genus Glaucomys; species Glaucomys volans. The sequence goes on from JAJEJO010000424.1 coordinate 159,120, forward strand.
TTATAATATGTCTTGGGGTAGACATGGTCAACTTGAATTTGACTGGTGAACTTTAATCTTCCTTTACCTGGATATATATTTTTATCTACTTTGAATAAACTTTCTACTCCTTGCCCTCATGAATCCTAACAACTCAAATATTTACTCTTTTAACACTGTTCTAAATTTCACATGAGCTTTTTTGTTCCTTGCAATGTTTTCTTTTATCCTTCTCAGACTGTGTATTTTCAAATGGCCTGTCTTTGAAATCACTAATTCTTTCTTCTATTTGATCTATTCTACCACTGATACCTTTAATCTTGCTCTTAATTTTGCTTAATGTATTCTTCCGCTCAAGAATTTTTTTAAGTGCTTCTATTAAGTTTCTGTTAGAATACTAAATTGTTCTCTGTGTGTTCTCTTGAAATTCATTGCATTTCCTTAGAACAGCTGCTTTAAATTCTCCATCTAAAATTTCACCCATAGTGCTAACTATATAGTTGGTTTCTGTTACCTTATTTTAACTCTCAGGTTAAAGCATGGTTTCCTGAAAGATGTTGATGCTTCCTGGTGGGTGATGTTATCTGCATGTTGAAGGACTTCATATTTATTCTAGTCCTGGTGATCTGGCTCTATTAGTACCTGTCTTTCCAAGAGATCAAAGCAGGCTTCTTATCTTCTCTGGGTCTGTAGACACCTTAACTATTTCAGCACTAGATGGTATGTTAAATACAACTTTGTTTTGAGTCTGCTCTTGGTGTGTTGTTGCTGTTTCAGTACTAGAGGGCATTTCAAGTCCAACTTTTTACCAAATCTGCAGTTGTGTTATTCATCATAAATTGTGGAAGTAACTAGAAAGTGGGCTCCATCTCCCAAGTCTTTCCCTGGGGGTAGGGTAGGCCTAGATTCCTTATCCACAGTCACTTGCCTGTACTCAGCCACTGCCCATGAAGAGACAACTGAGATGGGCAGAATCACCATGGAGGAACCAGCCCTGTGCTCCTAAGTCATAAGTTGGTGCCCACTTCTCCTTTCCTTCCCTAAGCAGAAAATTACTGTCTCCATGATGTGTTGCCTGGGGTTGAGGAAAGAATGGGGTCGACAACTAATGCTGAATATATCCAGAACCTATACTCTATTAAGACTTGTGCAATTCTAGAGTAAGACTTTCAAGGTAAATGCTGCAATGGATTCCCCACTACTAATAAGGAGTTATGTCCAAAGACCCTGCAAACAGACTGGGTTTCACCTGAGTCTCATGGACACAGGGACCTATGAAGTCTCAGGGTGCATCCAGGTTCACACAACAGCTGGTGATAGATGACTCCTAGAGGATATTAGTTGACCTTTTTCTTGTTTTATCTTCCAGAAAGATAATCTGTAGGTAACCAGTAGCTAAATGACCGGAATTTAGAGAGAAATAAGGTGCTCCAAAACCATAGGGAAAGATTTTGACACTTATTTATTAGTAATAAAACAGAAAATAAAAAGATCTGTAAATCACTAGAAAATGTGAACAACACAATATCAACTGACCTAAGACAGATTCTTTTCACATGTGCACAGAGTGTTTACCAAATGTAGCCAACACTTAACATTAAAAAAAATCTTGGATATTCATCTGTATATTTCTAAATAACACAATGGTAAACTAAATGACACAAAGAGCAACAGAAAATATTTATTTTGAATGATAATTGAAATTTTCCAGGAAAAAACTGGAAATACTTAGCTAAATTGATGCTTAGAAAGAAATTTAGAGGCTAACATGCATATAAAATAAGGACTACAAATTAATAAAAGTACTCATTTCAAAAAAATTAGTAAATACTGGAAAATCTAATTCAAAGAAAATTGATAAATGAAAATAATAAAATAACAAGTTTTTAATAAAACAAAAACAAAATATATAATTGAGGAAATAAATGATAATATTAGGACAGTGAGAAAACCAATACAAGTGATAAGCTTCAAACAAGGATAATGATGAAAAAAGAAATCACAGATTTCTTACATCAAGAATTAAAATGAGGAGATTACTGCAGGTCCTAAAGACATTAAAAAGATAAAGGCAATCTCCAAAGAAATTTAGCCAAAAAGTGACACATTTCTTTTATAACATCATATATCAAAACTGAAAAGAAGAATCACACAAGAATTGAAAAACCTGAACTGCCTCTTTTACTAAAGAAATTAAAATTATACTTAAAATGTTTCTACAATAAAGCATAAGGCCCAGATGGTTACCTTTTTAAGTTCAAAGTTTTAAAAGTTAAGTAACAGCCATCTAAAAGGTCAGTGTATATACTCTGTACAGAAAGGGAACACTTTCCAATTCATTTTATGTGTGCAACACAAACTTGATGTCAAAACAAGTGACAAAAATATAAGAAGTAAAAATGTAAGACTAATATGGTTAACACAAATCAACCTCAAATAATATGAAACTGAATTTTCTAATTTATATAAAATATGAATAATTGTACTTATTTTGTGAGCACTAGTTTGATTCCACATTGAAAAAATAATCATTGCAATTCACCATGTTGCACAAAAAATGTGAAGTCATTTCAACATATGCCATAAAGTTTTTCTTCAATTTTAGCATCTGTGATAGAAATTCAGCAAATTATGAAAAAGGGAAACTCGCTCATTCTGACAAAGCAATTCTACAAACAATATCATCCCTAATGGCAAATAGAGAATTCTATCCGACTGAGATAGTGAGCAAAGCAAGGATAACTTGTTATAACCATTTCTATTTAATATTCTACTGGAGGAAAGAGCAAGTATAGGAAGGTAAGTAATAAAAGTTATAGGTAGGCATGTGGAGTAGCCTTGATCCCAACTCTGAGCCCAGTGCTGACTTCAGCTAATCCCAACCTAGCCTAGCAGAACTATAGCCTACTTGGACACACCCATGAGAAGGGGGGAAAAAAATGCTTGTGGCAAACTGCTGAGTTTTGGATTGTTTTTATATGGCATTATTTCAACTGAAACATGAACAACACAACTTTCAAAGATTTAATGGACCCATGAGTAATTCTTAATTTGAATCTGTAAATTCATTAGGCCTTTGAGAAAATGAGCTAGAGATCATGAAAGGGCTGAAAAATCAAATAATACTGGACACCTAATGTAAAATTATCATATTTAAAATGAATTAATTTTTCTATTGCAAGGAATTATTTTATGGTTTTTTTTACAATGGTTTGGTGCATTGACACAATTATGTATGTGATGGTGAGGGAAATTTCCTTCAGTAGAAAACACTGCAACACCGCATTTTCCCCCTAGTGAATGATAAATATGTTGGCAGGGTTTATATTTTTTTTTCCCAATACGTGTCTGAGTCTTTTCTTGTCTGTGATAATCATGGATGGAGCTTGGAAGCAACTGCATGAAAAGCCTCAGAACACACATAAGAATTAGAATCCATGCTTTTCTTTGGAAAAGTTTGGGACATCACAATATAATATACTCTCAGTAGGTACACACACGTTTATGAACCTGCCATAATCTGATTGCATGATTTTCCTCATTATGTTTCTTTCCACGTGTAGCCCAAGGTGTGACATGCCAGTTTCTTTCAGCTGGGAGATCCCTAGGATCATATCCACCAGAATTGCTGTGCAGATATATTTTTATTACCCACTCCTCTCAGTGCTACCAGTGGCAAATGATGTAGTAAATCCATTCTAGGCTTTCACACAAAAGTCCCTGAGCATTTTGCAAGGCCAAAACACAGATGGGCACTATTTTTAATTTAAAAGCACAGTCAGATGTTGAAAAGAGTTGCTCCTCTAAAAGGATAAAATATGTAACCATATTCTTTTAAAAAAATACTTATTATTTTTTCTTTATGCCAACATATGATGACAAGTTTTATTTTTAAATATTGTCTTAATCACGATTGTCTATATTCTTGTTTTATGCACATTAATAGACAGTAAAATACTATTTTGTTACAAAATTATGGGCAGCACCACACACACCTATTACAGAATGTCCTGATAAGATATCAGTTGAAGAAAGAAAAATATAATCTTTTATTGCTAATCTGGGCCACATACCTCAAGGGTCTGTGCAAATAAAAAACCCATTTATACTATTCAATACATATAAGTATAGAAATTTTTCCCACATTCTTAAACATCAAAAATCCTGAAAATCAAAGTTTATTACTTGTAGTTTCAAATAATTAGAGTATTCACTCATCCAATCATAGTCCTCAGTCATTGTGACCTTTGTAAACTTTTGACTGTATATTTTTCTCTACTAAGATGAAATTAAGTGTAGTTTGTTTTCTAAAACAAAAAACAAAAAGCAAACACAACTTAAATCCAATCAGACATTAGTATGACATAAATCTTTTTGTTAATTTAAATGTCTTATTTTATGGTATTTATAGTTATGTGCAGTTGTAAAAAAATACAGAGGGAACTCATGCATACTTTACTCAAGTTTCCCCTAAAAATATTCTTTCAAAACCATAATATACTATCACAAGCAGGATCCTGATATGATATAGTCAGGACACAGAACAAGGAGGGTCCCTCTTGACTTTTCACAGCCACACCCAAGTTCATTCCACACCCAGCCCTCCCTTAGCCTCTGGAAAACAGTTAAGTGTCTCTTATGTCTATTATTTTGCCTCTTAAAAAGTATAGATGGATGGATAGATAGATAGATAAATAGATATGCAGACAGACAGATATGGGGACCCAAAAAATACATAATTTTTTGGGATTGACTTTTCATTTAACATAGTTCTCTGGAGATTAATCTAAATTGTTGCACACATCAATAGTTTGTACTTCTTATTCTGCAATATGTTGTTTCCTAGTATGGATGTACCAGAGTTTATATAAGCATTCCAAAACTGGAAGTCATCTGGGTTTCTTATAGTTTGGACTATAATGATAAAAACTGTTGAAAATATTCTGTACAGGTTTTGTGTGTGTGTGTGTGTCTGGAAGTATAAACATGTCTTTTATTTCCCCAGGATATATGCCATGCCTATTCTTAATTGTTTAGATTTCCATATATCAGTTTGATGCATATGAACTTACAATTTGGTAAGTCAAAAATTAATCAGTAAAGTATCAAAAATAATTAACATTTTCATATGACCCAGCCAAATTTTTTTCATATCAATTCAAAAGACACACACCCAGGAACCCTCATCCAGAACTGAGATTACTTACTGGTATTGTATTAAACAAGCAAAAAAAAAATTGTGGAGAATCAACATCCTTACATAGAAGCTTTCAATCAGAAAACATGGCATGTTTTTTCATTTATATCATATTTTTAAATTTACCTTTATTTTATTTATGTTATACGACTTCTAGGTATTTATGCTTTTGTTGTTGTCAACGTTTGTTTTCATTTCTAGTATTGCTTGATGTTTTAAATTCTTCTTTGTCTACTATTGTCAGTAAAGTTACACCAGTTTTCTATAGTTTTAAAATTAATTTTGGTATTTGTTCTTAGAGTACTTGATCAATTCACATATAAGTATTTTTATATTTGAGTTTTGAGCTTATCTTTTCATTGACTACTTCTATCCTTGTTTTCTTTAGATTTATTAACTATTTTCAGCTCTTTATTAATTAGTATCGGTAATTTAGTTTTATCCTATTAGTATACATCATTTTGTTATTGTTTTAGCATTTATCCCAGTAATTCCAACATACACTTTAGTCATATTACAATCTAATATACATTATAACTTTTAGTACTTTCTGGACAATGCAAGAATCTTAGGCACAAACATGTTATCATTTTAATTTATTCTATGTCAATATATAATTCAAAGTAAGATATTTTATTATTATTTTTAAATCAATGGCCATTTAAATGTACCCTCACACCTACTCTTTATGAAGATCTTAAGTCTTTCTTCTTTGTATTTCCATTTGGGATCACTTCCTTTTTTCTGAGAATGCCTTATGGTATCTCCTTCTAGATGTACCATTGTCAAAGAGTACATTCACTTTTTGCTGGTTGAAGAAAGTCTTCACTTTTATTTCTTTTTTTGAGAGGTATGTTGTTATTCTGGAATTCTAAATTTGAAAATTATTTTCTTTTAGCACCTTGAATATCTTGTAGCTGTTGAGAAGTCAGTTGTCAGTTTCATTTTTGTTACTTTAAAGATGATATGCCATTCTGTGGGAATGCTTTTAACATATTCTCTTTATTTTTGATCTTAGCAATGCTATGGTGCATCTGGATATGGCTCCTTGGTTATTATTCCATTAAAGTGTGCTAAATCTTGACTCCATTATACAATGTGTTGTGGAAAATGCTCAGCCATTATCACATCAAATATTGCTTCTTCCTTATTCCTCTCTTCTGGTCCCTTTGAGATTTTAATTACATATTTATGTTAGCTTTTTCACCTTTTCTCTAATGTTTATTGTGCTTATGATACGTACCTAAAATCTTTTTTATTTCACCACATTTCAATTTAGATATTTTTCAAATATCTTTATTTTCCTTTACAGAAATGCTTAATCTGCTGTTAACTATATTCATTCTGTATTGAAATTCACTTACTTCTCAAAGTTTTAGAATTTCTATTTGATAATTTCTTTGCAGTTTAGAGATCTGTGTCAAAATTATTTTTTCTCAATTCCTTAAATAATTAGCCTTAGGTGTTTTAAAATCTGTATCTCATGATTCCAATATCAGACTCTCCAAGGTCTTCCCTATATCATACACGACCTAGCACAGGCAATGTAGGACTTTCTAGTAAGTCTCTATGCAGGAATCTTAGGTAAAGATACTACTCAAAGCTCAGGCCAACAAAGACATAAACATTGCTGTTTCCAAAGGTTGTAACAGAAAGATAAAATTTCAGTGGAAAAAAAGAAAAGGAGGCTGATCTGGAGAACTTCTGAGAGTCTCTGACTGGGACTCTTGACTGTCTAACTATGGGAAAATCACTCAACTTTCTGATTCTGCTTTCTTGTCTCCAAGACTGACTATGATGAAGACTGAATAAGATTTTAAATGTAAAGATCTTAGCGCAGTACACAGTGAGTACTCAGTAAATATTTATTATTGATCAGGAACAGATTATTGAACACAGTAAATATGTGATCTCAACAGCAATGTGATTCCATCAGATGCTCCTCTGTTCCCTCTGACTTCACGTACTGCTGTCAGTGCTAGGAGCAATGCCAAAATCTTCTACAGAATCAGGTCACGACTCTGCAGGCAACACCAAGATGGAAGATGTTTCTGACAAGAACAGGAAGGTCCCAGTGCAGATCTTATTTCTCCAGACTTTCTCCCATGTAGGAGTGTATCCTCTGTCTGGGCCTTCAAAGCACAATAGTTAGAGTCACCATATCCTCCCAGATCCCCAAACTGGATTTTCACTTGAGGGAGAAAGAGCAGGTAAAGGAGGGATTATCAGGGACACTTTTTGACTTTGACGCTCCTATTCTGATTCTTATTATTGTTAAATTTTGAAGTTTATATCATTAGTCAAATTTGCAATGATATAAACAGCAACATGCACAGCTTTGAAATAACATTCTTTAAAAATCTACGATAGAAATGTTATTCCCAGAAAATCTCTTGGGAAAGGAAGAAGAAATATAGTACTTTATATTCTTTATATGATGAGTCCTCAAAGAAACAGAAAATGGGTATTTTTATTCTGTTTTAAAGATATGGAAAGTCAAGTTGAGAAATAAAATAACATCCAAAGCACATAGATAATAAATACTGTATAAGGATTTAGACCCAGGATAATTTTTTTAAAAATAACATTAAGGAAGGGCTGGGATTGTGACTCAGTGATGGAGTGCTTGCCTAGCTTGTGTGGGGCACTGGGTTTGATTCTCAGCACTGCATATAAATAAGGTCCATTGATAACTAAAAAATATTTTTAAAATAAATAAAAAATAAAGTAACCTTAACAATGCACACATGGAAATCATTAATCACAGAAAATAAGAACTTCAAAGTAAGTTAGAAGGAGAAAATGAAATTATAACTCAGGATAGCATGTAGAGATAAACTTTTTTTTGCATCTTTTTTCATATTTATTTTTTAATTTTTATTTTTGTACATAAATGGGGTACTTTTCATTTCTATGGTTGTACACAATTGAGATTCACATGATTCATGTAATCTTACATACACATAGGGTAATATTGTCTGTCTCAGTCTACTATATTTCTTTCCACCACCCTTCCCATCCCATTTTCTTCTACACCATCCAAAGTTCCTCCATTCTTCTCTTGTCCCCCGCCTCCCCCTCCCTGGCCCTGTTCTGTATTATCATCCATTTATCAGTGTAAACATTCAGCCTTTGGTTTTTTAGGCTTGGCTTATTTCACTTAGCATGATATTCTCCAACTCCACCCATCTACCAGAAAATGCCATAATTTTATTCTTCTTTATGGCTGAGTAATATTGCATTGTGTATATATACCACAGTTTCTTTATCCATTTAGCAATTGAAGGGCATCTAGGTTGGTTCCACAATCTAGCTATTGTGAATTGAGCAGCTTTTTTTTTTTTAGTTGCTGAGATTTATTATATATGTATATTTTAATGAAAATATACTCTAAGCAAACTTTTTAAACAAATTTCATCTTTTAATATTATGAGCTAACATATGTCAGCAAATGTATTTTAAAGTAACCTTTTAAATATCTACATTGTATTCTATTGTTTGGAATTGTCAACATCCCATTTTCCTTTACTAATAAATAGTATTTTGATAAGCATCCTTGTAGCCAAATAGTTGACAAAGTTTCATTTCTGCTCCAGTAATTTTTCCATGAAAATGTGTGAAAACACAAAGCAAAGGTATAGACAACTTTAAAATGTTTTAAATTCTTGGTACCAAGTTGTCTTCCATATTGTATCAATTTCATATTAATATTTATTCTTTTACTATATCAGTACTATCCTATTCATATCAATATATTATCTTCCTATATTCATGCTATCTCAATTTATCAGTGCATGAAAGTCTTTTTTCCCCAAATCGAAGAAATTCTAAGAAGGAAATTATTTTTAAAAAATCCTTAATGATTTGATTGTAAAAGATATAAATATACACTTTAGGTGGCATTTCCAGTAAAAGAAATAATAAGATTTTTAAATATGCTTCCTAGTCAATTACATTTCTTTCTCAATAAATTACTTGTACTTTTTGTAGATTTTCTATTTAGTTGATTCTCATTTTTTCCAACTAATTTATAAGTCATTTATGTGTTAAATGCATTTATTCATTACTTCAAATTAATTTTATTCTCATAATTAAGAACAAAAAGAAGAATTCAAATAATCAACCCTTTTCCTGCACGGCTTTTATACTTAATGTCGTGCCTTCAGAACCCTTCCTTATTTTCAGGTTGCATAGCTATACTTGTGCTTTTTTCTCAGTTTTCCAGGTTTAAACCTTTCATTCATGTTGAACATATTGCTTCACAAGATGTGAGATGGAGAGACAATCCCAAATTTAACACGTAGTTACCTGGCTGTCACATTTTAAATAATCCACTCACTTGCCACTGACGTATTAGTTTAATCATATTCTTAATTCTTAGGTTATTTAAGTTTGCATGCCTCCTTTAATTATCACAGCTTTATACTGGGTGGTGCTGGACGGTCTAGTCCTTGACAACCTGAGATAAGCTGATAGTGCTGCTCTTCACCTCGGGTGGACCAGAAGACGCTCCTCACACCGCGGTGCCTCAAGACTGATGAAAGGAACCCATTCCCCTTTCCTTTTGTCTTCCACATCAGGATTATCTAAAGTGGTGGAGCACCATTAACTTCCACTTAGGATTAGGAGTTCTCCTTCTGTTATACCCACCAGGTTAAGGAAGACCAGCAGCAGCAGCCTTAAAATATATTTTATTTGCACATTAGCAAAACTTTTCAATTTTTAGATTCTATGTGACATATCCTCCCAATTGAGGAAATAGACCTCTAAAAGCAGAAAGTTAATCAAATATTTAGCTGATATATCAACATTATATATTTACCAGTAACATTTCCTAAGGACTTGCTGCAAAATATTATTAATCAAATGGTCAAATACTATTCCTCAGGGAAGAATTTAAAGACAAATTGATAAAACTAGTCCTTCAAGCAATTTCTCACTAAGTGTAAGATTTTTCCTATGGTGGGTAATTTCTCAGGGTCAGGACACCTGTCTGTCTTGTGCGATACCATCTCCAGTACCCCACATAACTCAGGTGGAGCAAAAGGCACCCAACAGCCATTTCCATCAAGTGTAGTTTAATATTTGATTATTTCTTTGCTTTCCTGAAAACTTATTTTAATCAAGTTTCCATAAAAACAGCTATGTAATTTTAATTGACAATATTTTTAGTTTATAAATTTGTTTTGGAAGAATCAAAATCTTTACAATCTTGAATCTTCCCATCTGGGGACATGAATATGACTTCCCATTAACTGAGGTCTCATTTAATGTATGTGAAAAGAAGTTTTGTTCTTCTCATGCGGTTTGTTCACATTTGCTGTTGCGTTTATTCTTAAATAGCTTATACTTTGTTTTGTTCTTGTAAATTAGATTTTGCCTGCTTATTATGTAATTATGTATTTATCATTGAGATACAGAAATAATTTTAATATATTTATATGGTGACTACCCATTTAACTGAATCCTCCTTTTAGTATTAACTTTTACATAGATTTTCTCATTTTCTCAGAAAGATGATAAAATGATCTATAAATGATATTAATTTTTATATGTCTAACTAATACAGTAGCTAAGTCCTTAGGAAATGTTAGTAGCAAGTATATCATACTAATATATTGGCTAAACATTTGCTGAATTAATTAATAAATGACTGAGTACATGTTAAATTATATTCCAGAAAGACTGTAATAAAAATGATATAAACCAAGAGAAACATTTTGTCGTTTTGTTATACTTGTTTCATTCCTTTGTTTTGCTTTGCTCTAGGTACAAAACTTAGTAACTGGAGCAAATGCTACTGGAGAGGCAATAAAGTAACTTAAAGGAAATTTTGTTTCCACATAGGATGCCAAATATTTGAAGAAAACATTATGTCCATCCTAACAATGAAAGGTGCCAGTTAATGTACAAAACCACAGTTGAGTTAATCCACCAGAGCTGAAAGTACACTTTTAACATAATCTAGATTTCCAAGAAAAAGACAGTCTTCCCAGTAGAGATAGGACACAAAATTTACCTTTGACAGAGCATAGGAAAAAGTAGCTGCCATAAATCAAGTAGGAAGAAAACATATAAAATTTTAACAAATCCTCAAGTCCAATTATGAGCTCGCATGACAATTTTAAGTATCTGAAAGCCAAAGACATAGAGTCTAAGCCAATTCTACAGGTTTTCCCAAAGGCTTCCCCATGTGGAGCCCATAAATATTATAATATTTATTACAACATGTAGCAATTTATCAATAATTATAAGATGTATATACTTATAAAAAGAAAAAATCAATAACAAATGAAACTATTATGAAGAGATAAAATAGTGGGGCAGATTTAATATTTTCCACATATAAAAACTACATCAAAATAAGTATTATGGTATGTGATTTGGTGGAAAGGCTGGATAATATGAATAATCAGTGAATTTCAAATATTAGAAATTATAAAAGCAATCAAATGGATACAAATGGATACAATCAAATTAGGAATACAATTATTATATCTAAACTGAAGAATTCCTTTGATGAATTTATCAGAAGACTAGAAACAGTAAAGAAAAATAATTGCACTTAAAGCAGTTTAATAGAAATGACTTCAATAGAAGTGAAAAAAAGAAAACTAATAATAGCAGCAACAACAAAATATTCAAAATCTGTGAGACAAAATTAAACCTAATGATACACTGTAATTAAAGTCCAAGAAGAAAGAGAAGAGGAATCTGAAGAGAGAACGCTCAAGAACAAGAACATTTCCAAAATTAACATGACAATAATCCACAGATCCAAGAACTATAGAGAACTTTCAACAGAAAAACTAAACAAATTAAAATATAGGCATGTAATAAACACTAAGACCCAAAACTAAACAGATTGTTTTTAAGGCAGCCACAAGAAAAACTTGCAAACGAAAGAGCAAATTCAAAACTATGTCTGGCTCATCTTAAGAACTCTGAACGCAGGAGCAGCTCCCTAGGTATGTATTCTTCCTACATTAGAAGGAAGTTTGTAATATGTTGCCAGTTACAGGAAACCACGGATATCAGTGCAAATAACAACACAAGAGCAACTGCAACTGCCAACACACACAACCCTGGTAACAACTTCTAAATCCATTGGAATTAGCTTAGAATTTGTAACCTGTTGGTAATCAAGAAAAACTCAGGCAGATTCTCAACAGAAGAAAATGTTATCCATAGACTGGGATGTTTTCAAAAGACATATCAAAGGACTGCTATCCAAAGAGTAAAAAGAACTATTTTTTTTTTCAATTCATTTTAATCAACAAGGAAAAAGGTATGTATTTATAGGGTACACTGTGATATTTGATATAATGGCTACATCAAGCTATTTAACAAATACATTACCTCAAATACTTATCATTTTCGTATTTTTGGAGTACTTTAAAAACTAAGAGGAAGAAGTTTCGAAGGTGCTATATTGTTGTTAACTAGTCATTATGGTGTGCAATAGATTTCATGAATGTATTCCTCCTAACTGAAATTTTGCACCCTTTGATCAACATCTCTCCAGTCCCCCGACCTTCTAGCCTCTGTTAACCACCATTATTCTCTGAGCTTGACTTTTACACTCAACAAATTGGTATTTGTCTTTCTGTGCTTGGTTGTTTCTTTCATAATACCCTACAGGTTCATCTGTGTTGTCACAATAACAATATTTCCTTCTTTTTTAGGGTTGAGTAATGTTCTGCTATTTATATACCATGTTTTATTTATTTATTCATACATTTATAGATATTTAACTTTATTCCATATCATGGCAATTTCGATGCTGCAAGGAACTTAGGAGTGCAGATGTCCTCTCAAGACAGTAATTCCATTTCCTTTGAACATACACTCAGAAATGAGCTCGATGGATCATATTTTTAATTTTTTAAAGAATTTTCACATACTTTCATAATTGCTGTACTAATTTACATTCCTCCTAACAGCATAGAAGTGTTCCCTTTTCTCACATCCTAACTTTTTTTCTTCCTTGTTTTTTCTTCATTCATTCCTTTCTTTCATTTTTTTCTTTATTCAATAATTCAAACAGATGCAAGGTGATACTTCATCGTGGTTTTAATTTGTGTTTCCTTGATGATTATGATGCTAAACATTTTTTTCATATATCTATGACAATTTTTATGTCTTTTGCAAAATGTCTATTCAGGACCTTTGCCCATTAATTAGATTATTTGTTTTTTTACTATTGAGTTGTTTGAGTACCTAACACAATATATTAAACCTTTATCAGATGCAGGGTTTGCAAAAATGGTCTGTTATATGGGCTATCTCTTCACTGTCTTGATTGTTTCCTTTTGCTGTGCAGCTTTTCAGTTGGCTATAACCTCATTTGTCTATTTTACTTGTTTTCTTTGCTGTTGAGTCAAAATCAAAAAAATCTTTGCCCAAAGCAATGTCATCAAACACTCCCTCTATATTTTTTTGAGAAGTTATATAGGTTCGAGTCTTATCTTTAAGTCTAAAGTTAATTTTTGTATGTGGTATGAGCAAAGGGTCTAATTTCCTTCTTATGCATGTGGCTATCCAATTTTCTCCGCACTATTTATTGAGGAGTTTATCCTTTTCCTAGTGTGTGGCATCTTTGTTGGAAGTCAATTGACTGTAAATGCATGAATTTCTTAGCTCTCTCTTCTGTTCTATTAATCTACAGGTCTGTTTTTATGGCAAAAAAATCTAATAGTTAAACTCGAGTATAAAAAATACTAATATCCCTACTAAAAAAAAAAGAGAAAAAAAATACCTTAACAGATACACACACACACACATATGGTAAGATTTTATAGTGAAAAATCTGCAACTTCTACTTCTACATATATATATATATACATATATATATACACATATATATATATATATGGTAAGTTATCTGTTTCATATATATATAGTTAGCAAATAAACATCTGAAAAGATATTCCAAATCACATGTCATTGGGGAAATGCAAATTAAAACAGCAATCATATATCACTACATAGCTATTAGAGCAGCCAAAATCCAGAACACTGACAGCACCAAGTGCTGACAATAATATGGAGCAATGGGAAACTCATTCATTGTTGGTGGGAATGAAAAATGGTACAGCCACTTGGGAAGATACTTTGGTGATTTCTCATAAAACTAAGCATATTTGTTTAATTCAATGAAGGAATCACACTCCCTAGTATTTGCCCGAAGGACTTTGAAACTTACATTCATGCAAAAACCTGCACACAGATATTTATAGCAGCTTTATTCATAATTGCCAAAACTTAGAAGCAATAATATATCCTTCAGTAGATACATGGACAAGTAAACTATGCTACCTCCAGCTAATGGAATATTATTCAGAGGTGAAAAGAAATGAACCATCACACCATGAACACAAATAGAGGGACTTAAATGTTTGCTGTTAGGTGAAAGAAGCCAATCTAAAAGGGCAAAAGTATGGAAACAGTAAACATATCAGTATTCATCACAGGTTATAGAGGAATGACAGATGCATAGAGAGAACACAGAAGATGTTTAGGGCAGGGAAACTGCTCTGTAAGACACAACTAGGGTAGAGGTATGTCATCATGCATTTGTCTAAACCCATAGCATGTGTGACACAAAATATGAACTTTGGGTCAATATAGGTTCCTCAGCTGTAACAAACGGACCATACTTGGGGATGTGGTAATGGAAGAGGCTATGCATGCATGGGGAATAGGTATATTGAAAAATCTGCAACTTCTACTCATTTTGTTCTGAACCTAAAACTGCTCTAAAAACAATTTTTTAAAAATCATATAGATTCTACCTCAGTACTTCTGAAGTGGGATCCTAAAATCACTATTTTAACAGAGACTTCTAATATATCTGATCTGTGAATTACATTTAAAGAAACAACCAAGTGTTACTCTAATGAAGTATCATTATAGTAGGCATATTTGCTGATTTGGTGATATTTTTGAGCTACATGAATGATTTATATCATTAACAGTTGCAGCAAGATTCAATTGGTAGAAGACACGGGATGGCTAGTGTGTGGCCAGAAGACATGAATATTCTGGGGTCTAGAGGAAAATCTTATTAAACCACACCTGTAAACTGAAGCTACACTACTACAGTATGTGACTGTTAGACTCACAGTGAAAATCCACAGAAAAGATTCTTCCTTAAGTGTTAGAATACAAGTGCCACCATTTCCATGTGGCTGCCTTCATACATCTCAAATCATATTTCTGGGTTGCTTCACATTTGTCAGGTTGACTCTGGTTATTATATTTTACTAGCTCTAAACAAAATTAGAGATTAAGAGTTTAGCACAAAATCTATATATCAAGTCACCCCAATCTAAGATGATAATAGAGATGAGAATAAATGCAATGAAATATGTTATGGATTACCCGTCTTCTTTGTATGGCATTTTCCAATCACATTCATTTTAAGAAAATTTATTATAGATTTAATTTAAAATATTTCCTATCTTGGCAACTACATAATCCACAGCCAGCTAAACAACAAATACACAAGAGAACTCTGAGCATAATTTTCTTTGTTTTGAATGACAGTTTGCAGGTTTTGGGTAACACATACTTAAATAATATAGCATTATCTGTCCTGGGAGAATCTTCCTTGTAGCTGTTTTTTATTTTGCATGAGAAAATTTGCAAGCTGAATGCTACATTAACATATTCATTTAATAAGGCCATGAGCTGGCATGTAAAGCACTGTCTTCCCCTTCCCTTCCAAATATTTAAATAGAAATTTTTTTCTATTCAAACCAACTTTCAGGTTTTCTGGCAAATGACATCATGCAGCAATTTGAGGGTAGACTTGATGCAGGAATAATACTGCTGTGTCATCTTACCTATCCTCAGCACTGGCAAACCAGGCTCTGCAGCTGAAAATACTGAATGTCTCTGAGTCCTTTTTTTTCCACTAAGGAAAATAACAGTGGCGTTATGATGATTTTGGAGCTACAAAGCAAATAATGACCAACCATTCTATCGAGTCCTGTTCTGCACCAATTGACTTTCAGTAGCAACCGTTTCATAAAAGTCCTATTTACTTTTGCTTTAATTTACAATTATTGAAATTTTCATAAGAATTTTGCAGCCACACTAGGCAATCACATCATGCTAGAGAGGAATTATAAGTTTACTGCAGCCAGAACTGACAGCCAACTCATAAAAATGAATGACAATATATATCATAACATCTCATAGGGCGTTCAGAATGTTAATAGCTTACTTCATCTTTCTTCAGCATAATGAGGCAGATAGTATAATAATATTCAACAGAAAATGAGGATTAAGAAAATCTGAACTGAGAAAAGAAAGTAACATTTAACAGGGTTCAGACAATATTCAGATTTTTAAATTAAAACACTATTAGCAAGCTTTTTGTCACAAAAGCAAAGCTTCGTTAACCAAGACCAATCACTATTTTGAAGAGTGTTGACAGACTTAGTTCTTCAGCCTGGATCTCTAAAAATTTCAAATTTCTAACTCAGGTCAGCAGTGCAAGATTCATTGGATCAAATTGAAATACAATAGGTCATTGAGCTAAAATGGTTGTAAAGATATCTTTTAGACACATAACAGAGGTAACACACATCTCTGTGAAAATCATTCTTTATCAAGAACAAGTCCACTAGCCTTGGACTTCTACATTTTAAAAATTTTGTACTTTATATTTGGTTTAAGATTATTCAAAATATAGTGGAATGTGCAGGAATTAAAATATCTTTATATTATAAAAATACATAAAAGTGTTTATACAGACATAAGACATATATTTATTTATATATTTATGTGTTTTACATTCAAAATGCAAAATGCAATATTCATAAAGAATAAATGAAATATAGTCAAATATTCACAGTAGCATATAAAACTTGAAACTCTTACTCATCTTTGCAAAATTATATTACTTTCCAACAAACTTAGGGCACTGAGGGAAGGAACAGTGGTTAGAGACAAGATGTGTATGCCTCATAGACAAACACTGCCAATAAGATCATGAGCAAGAGAATAAGGTGTCATATTTGAGTCCTGCCATGTCTCTCTGTAATTTACTAATGCTGTCAAAAGACAACAAAATGAAAGAAAATACAAATATCTTAGTTCATATTTTTAAATAACTAAAGATTTATTGTGGTCTAATTAAATTTCCTCCTAAACTTTCAAGATGTTTGAACACGCCAATACCCTTTAATGAGCACTATATGATCATTAGTGATTTGAGATTTCAAGCAATTTATGTTTAGTTACATTATATAAATTGCTTTTTGTCTTTAATTTGGATGACATTTTTTTTCTCTTCATATGAGTGCTGAGATACTTTTTGGCCAAGTAAATATTTGTTTGTTTCTTGATTTATGCTAATTGCACACAAATTGTTTTTATATATTACCTAATTGTCAGAGATCTTCACATTACACTTGCATTTTATTCAGTACTTCAATTAATATGGATGCTTATGGGTAATTAAAAATTTTATGATAGTACCATTGCACACTTGCTTGAAAATAGATTTAATGATTTCTTGAATTATTTGACTTTATCATATTACGTTAATTTTTTTTAGAAAATCTCCCTATACCCATCCATTGCATTTAATATTTCTCCATTAACAAATTATAAATTCTTTTGTGTGTAACCTCTAGTTACAAATAAAAATAATAATTACTTCCATTTTCTTTCATTTTCATGATTACCCTACTGTGGCTTACTGTGAGTATTTAAGTCAGCTTTTTCACTGCTCTGACTCAAAGACCTGAAAAGAACAATTTTAGAGGAGGAAAAGTAGGGTTTTTTTTTTAATTTTTAAGTTTGGGGGTACCTGGTCTTGACTTCAGAGGCACTTGACCACTGAGCCACATCCCCAGCCCTATTTTGTATTTTATTTAGGGACAGGTCTCACTGAGTTGCTTAGCACCAACCTTGATTTTTGCTGAGGCTGGCTTTGAACTCATGATCCTCCTACCTCAGCCTCTTGAGCTGCTGGGATTATGGGTACAAACCATCACCCTAGGCAGGAAAAATTTATTTAGGGGCTCAAGTTTTCAGAGGTCTCAGTCTAGAGGCAGCTTGTTCCATTCCCTTTGGCTGAGGTAAGAAGCTCACCTGATGATGAGGAAGCAGAGACTCCCCTACCAGATACAAAATATATACACCAAAGGCCTGCCCCCAGGGACCCACCTCCTCCAGCCACACCCTACCCACTCAGTTAATCCCATCAGGGGATTAATTCACCGATTGGGTTAAGACTCTCACAACCTAATCATTTCTCCTCTAAACATTCTCGTACTGTCACACAAGTTTTGGTGGACACTGTACATCCAAACCATAACAATAAGTAACACTGTATTTTGGGTTCTAATCAAGCATAATCAAAGTTTATCCTTACTTCTTAGAGACAGGGGCCTCTAAACTTCATTCCTTTCTAACTAAGTTTTATGTAACAGTTGCAATTGTTAGCTTTTGTCAAATAGTATATCTCTAGGACAAGGCAATTTAGGGTTCACATTCATAAGGCCAAAGAAAATATTTCCAAAGGATTAAAATATAAAGGAGGGACTTCTGGCCCTAATGTTTTCTTGTTTTGATTCAGTTTGTCTCCTGGTGGCATTCTGGTTTTGACTTTTTTTCTTTTGTGACTCCTATGTAAGTAATTTATTATTTCTGCATATTCACTCATCTCTAAATAAAATGAATAGATCCTTCTTGCTTTACTTCTCAAGTTAGATTGCTTTTTCTTTTTCTTTTTTCTTCTAGCTAAATTGGAGTTCAGTTTTCAAAAGTTGCTAAATTTCAATAGTAAAATAACCATCAGAAATGATGTGAATCAAATCAAGGAGAGGAAATACTAAGAAGAAAGGGTAATACAATCATATGAGAAAAACAGCCCCAGAACAATGAGTTAAATTCCCAGGGTGACCTGCAAGGGTGAGCAATGCCCAGGTTATGGCATTGGTTTTAAAGTCATACTAACAGAGATGTGAAGCGCATTTGCAATGTGGCTTTGGACACATTAACTCTCACCTCTCTGTTGCTGTTTTGTTTTGTTTGGGTTGTTTTCCTTAAACATAATGGAGATAATAAAAACTGCTTCTGAATATTGGTATCAGAAATAAAATCATGGAAGAAGAGTGATCAATACATAATCTAGTAAATACTGAGAATTTTAAATACTCAACATTTTTATTTGCACTAGTCTCTATTAATTTGAGATTTAAAGACAATAGGGCATGAAATAAAGATAACTTATTGTAGCACACTAAGAAAAAGAAAAAAAATGTCCATTTTGTTTCAGAATAGTTTAGTGAAGTCTTCCTCCATAAATTAGAAACAGACATTTATGTAAAATTCAAGCTCCTCACCTAAGAAATAGCATAAATGACCCTTGTAAAAAATGTTCCTCTCTGGAAGACAATTCTTTGAAGATGATGAATATAAAACTGTCTAGTTGTGCAAATCTAGATGTGCAGATTTCTGATGCAGCTATAGAATTAATCTAATAATATAACACCATAAATCACTACAAAAGTACACAGAGTAGTTTCTGAAAGTTAAATTGGCATTCTTGTCTGAGTTGTGAAAATTATGTATTATAGTTTCAGGTTATGTCAAGTAGTGAACCCTTCAGCGGATTAGGGGAAGGAAAGACATAAATCTTTCTGACTAATGGTTTAAATAAAGTATAATATGATTTAATTTGAATCTCATTCATCCTAGCTCTAGTCAATTTCTGATTAGCTGCAAGTGAAGATGCATAAGGCAAACAATTTAAGGAGCTTAGGAGCTGATGTTGCAAGTGATGTTATATCAGTCAGGGAGCCTCTAACCTTCTACTCACTGAACAGAAAGGGACAGGCTATTTATTGGAAATTGTAGGCTAACTTTGGTGGTGTTCCATAAGCGTATCTGTAAATAATGACAAATCAGACTTATCACTTGGATAAATGAGTCATAGGAAGTGCTATGAAAAGAAAATAGCTTGGCTAGTTTATGAAATCAAAAAAGAAAAAAATTAGATTAAAGAACTCATGGATATACAATCTAGATAAAAATCATATCTAGCAGTACTCTAGTGATCATTGGTTTATTTAATAATAATACTTTATTTGTACTGTTGAGAAAAGGATTAGAAATAATAAATGCAAAGCAAGTGCTGAATAAATGGTAGATGCTATCATAGATTGATGATCATGCCCTTTTCTGTGCTGGGGATATAACCCAGAGCTTTGTTCATGCTAGACAAGAGTTCTTCTACTGAGCTACATCCCAGTCCCAAATTGCCCAGTTTTGAGAGCCCTTACGATTCTTCTCTTCTGGGGAGGGTACCCTGGATATTTATTTTAACTAGATTTCACATATGTAAAAATGAATGAAAAGAGAACAGAATGTAATCTAAATTTCTAGAACCAGGTTGATAGTGTGAAAGAGTAGGAAGCTCTCCAGAACATTTCTATTTTCAGTAGGTAGCCATCCAAGAATGGGAGAAACCAAGTCTTAAGGACTGTCTCCTCTAAAATTAGAGTATCAAATGATCAAATTTAAATATGAATAAAGTTATAAGCTTTTACTAGCTTATAACCACAAAAATGAGGTTGTATTACTTGTTACTCCTGAAATTACAATGAATCAAGAGCACATGCCTCTAAACAGTTTTCTTAGTTTTGTTGATTAGTTCATTATCTTACTTCCCCCAATATTTTCTGGATTCCCCAGAATAGGCTTATATGTTTCACATATCCATTATGATGTTCCTTGAAACTCAACCATCTATTTGGCTGGCTGCACTGTGGACACCTCCATAGTTTCTGAACCACTCACATACGAGGTAGAACATCTAGTTTTGTTACTTTTGTTCCATATGTGGGGACACTTTCCTTAATTCTGAACAGTGATAGCTGTTGACAATGCTGCATCATTTAAACAAGTTTAATTGAAGTTCAAGAACAAAATCAAGAACATAAGTAGAACACAGATAACAGAGTGCTACTAGATATCACAGGTCTATAACCATGCAGACTTAGACCCAGATTCGTTTTTAGGGATTTCTGGTAGGATGTACCTGCTTAGTGCTGCCCTGAACCAGGGAGTGAATTGCTTTTCCACAACAGTTCACAGAGCATGGCCAGAGACCTCCTCATGGCCAGAGACCTAGATTTTTATTCTCACCTTCCCTTTTTGTCCTTTCTTCCAAGAATGATTTATAGAGGACAATGCCCACACTCTCAGAAGACTTCCATTCCCATTTCCTAGGTGTGTTTGCTTTATGGATATTCATCAAATACTCCCACAGCATACAATTGCATAATTAGAGGATCTTCCCCATGTCTTAGTCCTCAGTCATACTCAGAACACCCTCTAAAAGGAAAAGATAAAACACAAACTTTTCCTTTAAGATAAAGTGATATTTTTCATGGATGGTGAAATCTAAATCTTTCTACAACAAAAGCAACCACTGGCTGACCTCAAAGCAGATAACTGCATCCAGGGAATCCCAGGCACATTCAGCAACCAGAACATTTGGCTCCTTAGTCTTAATAGTTCTATCCACTGGTCATATCAAGATTAATTTCTTATTTTAATCACTGATGTTTAGAAGAAAAAAAAATCTGTTTGTTCTGAATTCCAAAGAGATATTGCAATCAGTATCTTTGACTAACTAATATTATCCAGTCATGGTGGTACATGCCTGTAATTTCAGCACACCAGTAATTCCAGGATCACAAGTTCAAAGCCAGCCTCAACAATTTAGAGAGGCCCTGAGCAACTTAATGAGACCTGTCTCAAATGAAATAAAATAAAATAAAATAAAATAAAATAAAATAAAATAAAAAGGCTGGGGATGTGGCTAAGTGGAAAAGAGCCCCTGGGTTCAATCTCCAATACCTAAATAAATACATGAATAAATAACTTACATGAAACTGATGCTTTTTCTGTGAGGCCAAGAGAAATCTGTTTACAAATATTATTATTTTTGAGTTATAATTCCCATTTTATCTATTTTTGGTTTACAATTTTTTTAAAATTAAAGTTTTATTTTTCCAGCTTTATTATAGTATAATTAACAATTAATTATATGTATTGACACTATACAATGTGATGTTTTGAAATATGTAAAACTGTTAAATAGGAGCTAGGGTTGTGGCTCAGAGGTAGAGCACTTGCCTAGCACGTGTGAGGCACTGGGTTCAATCCTCAGCGCCACATAAAAAATAAATAAATAAAATGAAATTTTAAAAAAGTGCTTTAAAAAAACTGTTAATTGCCACAGCAAGCTAAATAATATATCACCTCACAGCATTAACTCTTGGGGGTAGAGCTGGTGAAAACACTTAAGCCCTATTCTCTTTGTACATTTCAGGTCTAAGATACTACAGACACCACGCTGCACATTCATTCCCTAGAACTTGTTTATTCTGCATAACTGAAACTACTCTTACACCAATATTGCCGGAGTCCCTGAAATCACCATTCTACTCTCTGCCTCTCTAAGTGTGACTCCCTTAGACACCACCTGAAAGAGATCATTTGTTGTTCTGTGCCTGGTTTACGTCTCTCAACATACTGTTCTCCAAGTTCATCCCTGCTGCCACAGGTGAGTAGTGTTCAGATGAATCAAAAGGGATAATGCTGTACATACCCTGAATAGGCCCATTTCTAAGCTGAAGGGGCAAAGTTTAGGGGTAGTTATTGAAATCTTGAGACTAAAATGCTGCATGGAGATTGCCATCCTCAAAGGCTGTGACCTTTCCTTGAGGGAAACTCAGCCTGAGACCACACCAAATAGAGAAATCCTCTCCAGTGGAAGATATCCAGCTCTACAACACCACTGGGTCATTCTTGACCAAGAGATGCAAGTTTCTGTCCACAAAGTCAGGTGCTATCAATTCCCTAATTTACAGTCTTCAATCAGGACAAAGAAACCACTAGTCACATATTTCATCTTGTTCACATACTCTATTGCCTCATCTTGACCCACTCAAGACATGGTGTAAAGTAGAAGCAGCTACAGAATTGCTATTTGGTCTACTTGGTATCAGTGTTGTCTGTCTTAACATACAACAGACTGAAACTTGTAGGTGTTTCCCCACCACACTTCTAAAAACAGAAGGGTAAAGTTGACTGAGTATCAACTAAATAACCACCAAATAAGCAGACAAAATTTTAACTTTTACTTGTTAAAATTTCTTCAGTGTTAACTTCAACACAGCCAATGTCAAACACTGCAATGTTTTGACCACTGTTAGACTACTTGTAATTCAAGTCCTACATTAGCACCTGGCAAAAGAATAAAACTGGGGACCCCGAAACTAGAGTGGGAGAAGAACAGTAGAATACAATGTGTCACTGCTAATTTCCTATGCATGGTTATCTCCTGTGCCTATCTGAAGGAGAATGAAAACACACACACACACACACACACACCTCATATTATTTTGTGAAAAATATTCTAACATTCTATCTTTATTTTATAAATATAACAAAGCATGTTATATTTTATTTATATATTTTGTTATATTTTATAAATATAAAAAAGCACACATCATGTGTTCTGATTTACACATTTTATTTACCATTTACCATTTCTAATGGTTCTGTACTACTTTATTGTAGAAATGTCTATGTTTGTAAATGTGTGTGTGTGTGTGTGTGTGTGTGTGTGTGTGTGCAAACATGTGAATGTAAGTCTACTAGGCAGCTCTAGTCATTAAGATCCCACATTGGTCAGTTCCATGGGACAAAGATGCACAATAAGATTATCTTTAAAAGATAGATTACATTTCCTGCACATTAAGTTCATGCTGACATGGCAACCTGGTTCACAGAACCATCAGAAGTAGGATACTGTGATGGTTAATCTGGATTGTCAACTTGATTGGTCGAGAAGTGCCTAGAACTAAGAGACTTCTGAAAGTGTCTGTGGGGGTATTTCTGGAGAGAACCACCATGTGGAATAGCAAACTGAGAGGGAGACCTGCTCTGAAGGTAGGCAGCACTGTCCAATCTGCTGGGTGCCCAGGTGAAACAGAAAATGAAATGTTCTGTCTTGTTCCTGGCCCTTTCCTGGCTCTTTCTCTGCTTCTCTGCTGCCATGAGCTGAGCAGCTTTCCTCTGCCCAAGTCTTTCACCATGAAGTTCTGCTTCATCTTGGACCCAAAGCAAAGGAGCTGGCCAGCCATGGACTGAAACCTCTGAAACCAGGCATGAGCCAACCAAACCTTTTCTTTTCCTAGTAGTTTGTGTCAGATGTTTTGGTCACAGCAAAGAAAAGATGACTAACATAGTTACCTACAAACTCAACTATGAAAAAGGGGAACCAGGATATTGAGGACAACTAGACAACTCTGATGAGAACAAAACCATTTGGTATAACTCAAAAGTTATCTGTCATAAAAACGGATTGATTTGCATTAGAAAGGAATGTCATCACAAGGAATTCAGGGCTCCATTTACCAAAGGAGTCTGCTACATTAATTGTTAACACAGCACCAAGCTGTTCAGTGTTCACCTACTCTAAACCTGTAAATCAGGCTTAACATTCTGTAGTGGGAAGATAAAGGCGTGTGGACCAATGAAGGAAATTACAGAAGGAAAACCATTACCAGCAAGAAGATAGGCAAAGGGAAAAAGAAGAAAAGAGTAGAGAAGAGGACCATAAAATGGATATTGAAAACAATCATGTGTTGAGAACATGAAAATGAGTGTGATTTATAAATATCTTTTTGTTTTATTTAATCATAACAACAACAAGAAAGATGAAGAAATGAAAGCCAATGAAGCATACAGGTATAAACTGGTTTCTACTACATACAACTAGGGTTCAGTCATGGTGGACACTGGAAGACATAGAATGCCCCTTACTATTGTACACCTGAGAAGTAAAAGAGCTGTGTACAGTATTTAATTTAGTGGTTTGATTTTATTTACTGGTCGAGGGTTATACCTTGGGGCATTAGCATCCTGGTATTTCTTGCCCACCAAGAAGAATTCCCAGGAAAATGCCCTGAGGTAGAGAGGTGTTAAGGTAGAAACTTCTGTGGAATATATGGAAATGGTCATTTGAAGGTGCAGATGGTTTGAGGGCTGCCTTAGAGACAGGAAGGAAGAATGCAAAATATCTCTAACATGCAGGGAGCAAGGCACACAGGATCTCTGCTATTATGAATCACATAATGTGGGATAGTCAATGCACACAAACAAGTAAACGAATGGATAAAGTGACCATTTCTAGGAGAGGAAAAAAAAAAGGCTATAACGCAGAATGTGAAAACGAACGACTTGAGGACAGGCAATGCAAGAAAAGGGGGACAGAGGAGAGCACAGGTTAGGTTCAGTTCTGGAAGTGTCTCTGAAGAGACAAAATTTTAAGTAAATTCTGCAAAACTCTGAGAATAGAACATTCCAAACACCGCAAAATACAAAAACAATGACTCTGAGGCAGGAACAATCATGACAATAGGAGTAATGATAATAATACTAGTAACCCAATGAAGGGTAGAGAGTGATAGAGAGGGGACAGAGAGTGAGAGGAGATTGGAGGTGAGATGAGATTGCTTGAATCCTACAGTGCAGGGTAAGTCATTTAGATTATATTCAAACACATGTGAATCCATAGATAAAAATAGCATGTTCTTATTATATATATTTTTTATAGAGAATGGATTTTTATGGGGGCAAGAACTGAGAGAGTTATCACAATAGTTAATTGAGAAAGAAAATGATGTTTACTGAGATCAGTGGAGGTGGAAAAGTGGAAAGAAGCAAACAGATCAGAATATATTTTGGATCTTTATTTTTTTTTCCTTTGTTGGTAGACTGCAATATGGTCGATAAATTATATTATATTTTTGATCCATTAAAGGCTGAAAAATATAGGGCAGAGGAATGGAATATTCTAAGTTCAGGAAATTTGTTTCTTGACTTAGGACTATTTAGCTGCATGTTCTTAGGTTCCTCCCACAGTTGTTTTACATTGTTTTTTTCGTTTCAAAAATGATAATCAATAATAGCATCTGTATGGCAGAGTTGTTAAAGTTAAAAATTATAGAGGTAAAAAAGTCTTAAAAATTTCAATGTTGTAAAAAAATTCTATGCTGTTACTTGCTGCTCTTTGATAACCTTTTATTTATGATAATTAATGTGATTAGTGTGCTAATTTTCTACAGTTGCGCCCTGGGGCAATCGTGCAACAGTTGTAATTTTAAAAATTGGGCAAATAAGTAAATGTCAACCTGTAATAAAATCCAAATGAGTCCTTGATGAATGTTGATGGTGACTGGTAATTTACCTGATAAAATATTTTAACTGCCCAGTTACCTTGGAATAGCTGATTTTTCAAAGTAATTACCATGATCTGCATAGTGAAGTGTCATCACAGAGGATTTTAGCACATAGTAGTAATTTTTAATTTGCTGATTTAAATATCATATTTATTAATGAAATAATAATAATTTAATTCAGATTGTTAAGTTCAAAGAGAGATGCATAGCATTCTGTACTACACTACACTATCCTATAAGAGCAATGCACTGTTGGGCCACATTGTGGCCCTTGCTCCCTTCTGGAAGATTAGCTGGCCATGCACTACAGTGGAGTTGTGAGTACTTGGTGTGGTAAAAATATCTGCTCATTTCTTACCTGTTCTTGTTTTGTTTAATTTTTGATACCAGAGATGGAACCCAAGGGCACTTAACCACTGAGCCACATCCCCAACTCTTTTTATTTTTAATTTTGAGACAGGGTCTCACTAGATTGCTTACAGCCTCATTAAGTTGCTGAGGCTGGCTTGAAAAATGTGATCCTCCTGCCTCAGCCTGCTGGGCTGCTGGGCTTATAGGCCTGCACCACTATGACTGACTTCTTACCTATTTTTAACTGTCATTGATAAAAACATCGTTCCTCCTGATAAAGTTAAGGCCTCAAAGGAGTGAAAACTAAAATGCCATTGGATACACTGTCCTGACCAGTCTTAAGTCTAGGATATATTTAAGAAGTCATCTCTACCTTTCTGTCTTCTGAGAATCTTATGTTATGATTTCATTAGATTTACAAGCAAACAATGACAGTATTTTTAATTTATCATGATATTATTCATTGTTCACCTAATTTAGACTTCTTACTAACTTTGTGTTTTGTTGCTTTGCTTTCTTTTTAAAAGCACAAGTCACATAGATATCATCATTGAGAAAGCCAAGAGAAAAAAAAAAAAACAAGGCTAAAGATCTTGAGAAAAAAATTAGAGATAGCTGAAGTAATTGCTTGGAACAGCTATGTGTGAGTCTCAGACAAATTTAAGGGACAGAGGTAGTCTTGGAAAAAGCGTATTATTTTTCAGGATAATTAGAATTAACTCCTGAAGATGTTGTTCTTTGATATATGGCCAAAACCTACAGCTGATGGTCAGTTTTGATTTTGTAAACCCAGGTCAGGAAAATGATAATTTTGTAAAGGCCTAAAAGTTCTTGCTTCTAGTTCTTCCTCAGATTTCTTAATCAGTAATCAGAACTCTGTCTCACTTATTAGTCATATATATATATATATGCATATATATATATATATATAATCAGATGCTATAGTTTCTGCCAGTGTGTTTGAATTAATATTTTCAGTGTTTCATAAATTAAAGATGTAAAACATTAGCAGAACATGAAATAAATTTATACTAATTTAAAAGTAAAAAAGGAAAGGCTCTGTGCAAATACTTCACCCAAGAATATATATAAAAGGCCAATAGGCATATGAAAAGATAATCAGCATTATTTTTTCATTAAAGAATTATAAAATAAAGTCACATTAAGATGTCAGAATACTTATACTACATTGGCTAAAATTTAAAGAGTAAAGAAAACTGAAAATACCAAGTGCTAAAGAGGGTATAGAGCAATGAAAGTCTCATACTTTGTTGAGACTTTGAATCGCTTTGGGAAACAGTTTGGTAGTTGCCTATCATTTTAAAGGTACTCTCTCATACAACCTAGAAATTTCTCTCATATCAGCAGCATCATTATTCATAGTACATAAACCTGAAAAACAATGCAAATGTACATCAACCACCTTATAAATGTAAAACTTTGGTACATACATATAATAGATTCATATTAGAAATTTTAGAAATCTTAAAAGATGCAAACTTCAAATCTGTGCAAGAACATGGACTAGTATCACAAATGACCCAAAAGGTTAATACTATTCATTGCATTTATATGATACTCTGGTAAAGGCAGAACTATAGAGACAAATCAGATAAGGGGTTGCCAGGTCATATAGGTTGTGGCTGGGGACCTAGAACAAAGAAACTTGAGGGATTTATGAGGAAGGTGAAAATATTCTCTATCTTTCTTGCAGTGACAATTACTGGATTTTTTAAGAATCATCAAACTATATCTTAACAGAGTGAATTGTAATAAATGTCAATTACCCATCAATAAATGTGATTTAAGATCTTATTTTAGCATAGTATGAGTAATTTTATGGCAAGAATTTGAAAACTATAATAAACAGACAAATTCTGAGAAAATATTGCTAAAGCTGATAGAGGAAAAATAGACAATATGAGCAATATGACATACTAATGAAATTAAATATTTATGTATTTAAATTTTGGAATACTCCCTGCCAGAATTTGCCTATCAATTCTTCTAATGATTTAAGAATGGAATAATAGTTCTAGTCCAACTCTTAGATAATAGATACTGTGAAACCCTTTCCAACACATTTTATGAAGCCAACAATATCTGAGAGAAAATCTGACAGGGCAACACATGAAAGAGAAACAAAATCCAGTCTCATTATAAAAATCGATGTAAAAATCTTATGCAAATATTTTCAAAACAAATCTAGTAACATATTTAAAGAGTCTAATAAAGACTAACAGATTTGTTTTTGTTCCAGAAATGCAAAGATGTTTTAACATTAAAAAGCAATAAGCCAACTTCGACTTTTATTTTAATAACTGTACTATGGTTAGAAGGAAGAAGATGCCCTTGTTTTTAAGAAATGAAACTGACGCACTGAGGGGTAAAAGAGAAATTTGGGTAAATTTCTCCTAAATGATTAAGAAAGAGAGGGAGAGGGAATCATAAAGCAAATTAACAAAAAATAAACAATTTTAGCCAATTTAGTATATGAACAGGGGCATCCTATTGTGAATCTGGACATTTCATGAAAAATGTACAGTGGTTTCTTGTACTTTTCTTGAACTTTTCCTGTTAGTTTGCAATACTATTCATCTCTCCTGTCAAAATTTGTCAAAAAAAACAAAACAACAACCTAAAAATCTATCAATATAATTCACTCCTGAATGAAAAAAAAAAATCATCTGATTTTTTAAAAAACCTATAAGGATTGGCACTTCTTAGAATTCAAGGAAAATTCATGAAAAACCTCAGCAAGCTGAAACTAGAAGGTAGCTTTTTAATTTGATAAATATCATCATTTAAAAATATGAAAAAAACTGCAGCAAAAAAACCCTCAATAGTGAATGTAAAAATATTTCCCTACAAGACAAAAATGATGGTAGATTATTTGCTCTCATCCCTTTCATTCATCTCATTCAATTCTATAGAGCCAGTGTAATAAGGCAAAGAATAAAAGAGTAAAGATTTAAAAAGGCAAAATGCCATTCCATTTTCAGGCTCTACCTGTGTGTTTAGGAAAAGCCCAAGATAGTTTTCTCCTTATTATTAAAATTAATAACATAGTTTAATGTCATTTCATATGCAAAGTCAATAGAAAAACTGTATTTCATTATGCAACACATAGCAGATCAAAATACAAAAATAACACAACTGAGAATAGCATCAAGTGCTTTTTTAAATTTCTTTTTAGTTGTAGATGGACATAATACCTTTATTTTTTTACTTTTTTTTTTTTTTAATGTAGTGCTGAGGATTGAACCCAGTGCTTCACATGTCCTAGGCAAGTGCTATACCACTGAGCTATAATCCTGACCCATCAAATACTTTTAAACAAATCTAACCAAATCTACATAAAATTTTTACCTAATGAAATACCATTATTGAGTAAAATCTAAACAAATGGAATGTCATGAGTTCATAGATTGAAATTTCAAATTTATAAAGGCATTTGTCTCCTAAATTCATCTACTGATTACAATACCAATTGTAGTTCCAGACTTCTTTACATTCAAACATTTATATAGATTCTAAAATTTACATGAAAATACAAAAAGCTAAGATTATATAATATCTTAAAAAAGAACAAAATATTTAAATTACCAGATATTGAAACCTATATAAACTATAAAAATGAAGAAAGTAAAATCCTACTGATAGTTAGATTGACTAATAGAACAGAATCATGAAAAAAAATCTGATTGATGACAAAGAGGGGAAGGGTGATATAGGAGAGATGATCTTTAAAATCGAAATTTAGTGAACTGTGTATCAGTAAGGAAAAAAGAAAGTGAGACCCTAACTTCACACCATTCACAAAAATAACTTCATTTATGTAGATCTGAATGAGAAAAATAAACCAATAGTTTAAGATTTGAAAATACTGACTAGGGCTTTGGCAGGCAAATATGGCCCAAACAGGACATTAAAAATTGATAAATTTGAACTAACATTAAAATCAAGAAATGCAGTCTCTAAAAGGAGAGCAATAAACATTTAGAAGCAAGTCAAACAACTAGAAGATTATTTGAAACTTACACCATTGATGAATGGCATATATTCAAAATTTGTTCAAATTCTAACAATAAAATCAAGATAATCCAACAGGAAAACAGGCAAGAATTTGAAGAGTTTGTATAATAAAAATGATTATACAAATATCCATTAAAAATTTGAGGTGTCCTTTAGGTGTTCAACCTCAGTAGTTATTCCCCAAGTACATGGCCATTAAATCCAACATGTGAAGTCACTATGTCCACCAGAATGCCTAAACATTTCGGGGGAGTTTTTTTGAGTTTGTAGTGTTGACCTGGTCTTGGAGCAACCAAATATCTCTTACAATACTTTTAAGATACAAATGGGAAATCACTTGGGAAACAGGTTTCACATTATGTACTATGTTTTAAATTGCTACTGTATGACCCAGAAATTTCATTCCTAAGCTCATATTGAACAAGCTTCTTTGCAGCTTAACACTTTGTCCACTTTAGCTATTAGACCATGAGCAACTGATGTTCACTTATTAGTTCTTCCCTGTTAGGTTATTTATGTCCTCCTTAATTTCACTTCCGTTTGCCCACTTGATCTTCTATCAGCTGAGAAAAGAACATTATTGCTTTCCTTTAAACAATGTATATTTACTGAAAGTTTTACTTAATTTCCCAAGCCTGATATTTAATTAATAAATGTTTATAACAATTATTTTTGTATGTTATCATACATATATAATACAAATAATACAAAGCATCTATCTTTGTCCACTGAATATTTTTAACAACAAATGACTTAGTTAAAATGAATACTGCTTTTTTAAAGTGGGTTTTTAAAAATTTTCCAATTGCATGCATTGCTTTGCCCAAAGCTTCATTTTCAAGCCTTTTGAATTAATTTCTATTAGATTTGTTTCTTATATACAATAAATCATTGAACTTATTATTGGATATACTCATGGAAGATATCATGATTCCTCTATGTTCCAACTCTAGAAAACATAATAATGTAGTACCTGTTTACAGAGATATAGCTAGGGTTAAAAAATAATAATGATGATAATAATAATAACAATAATATTGAGAGATGCTGAGGAACAAAGACAGATAGCTGAAGGAAGCCATAAAGGGACAAGAGAAAGGTCAGTGGTACCAGAACCATGTGGGTGAAGAAGCACCCAGCAAGGTCCAGTTATGGAGAGAGGTAGCTACTGGCAGAAGCTCAGCACCAAAGCAGGAGGACACGGGAAAGAAATGCCTGGCTCCCCTTCTCTTCACTTAACCTGAATCCTGCAGGAGCCTCCCATTAGGCAAACTCCATTCTGCTGGAGTTCAGCCTACAGGGGAATCTGGATGACATCTATGAGCACAGAGCAAGTTAGACAAGGGAAAAGTAAATTCAGGAAGCAAACAGAAAATTACCAGAAGAATACTCCCACTCAGCATCCATTCTTGCCTTTTGCTTAGATTAAAAAAAAAATTATATCCACAGAACATGGAGACCACAGGCCTAGGATAATTTAAACTGTGGCAGGGTGTCAGCAATTCAGTCATACTCCCAGCTGGAATGTAGATTTGCATGTTACCCACAGTCGTACTCTTCTGCAAGATAGAGAGGAGAGTGGGAGGAAAGAAATATTCACTTAACATAAATGTGTTAATTGCCCGTTACTGTTTTTGCTTTTGGTCATGAGGCCAAATTTGATCATAACTTCCTTTTTCCGTCACCCATTCCAAGCTCAAACTGCACTTTCCCAAGCTTTTGCAGAACATGAGTTTTGTCTCATGAGATGACCCAAATCTTCCTTTCATGGGATTTGTGAACCAGTGGTCCTGAATTTGGGAGCCACAACTCTTTCATTGACAGTTTTCATGAGACATACGAATGCTAAAAGGCTCCAGAACAGGGCTGGGAATGTAGCTCCGTGGTAGAGGGCTTGCCTATCAAGGGTGAAGCCCTGGGCTCAATCCCCAGCACCAGAACAAACAAAACCTTCTGGAGTGAATTTCTGGATTATGACCAGTCTCTCTCATCCAATTTTCCCTTGTCAGTCAGAATTAATCACCCCAACCAGTACAGTAAAATATTTACCGGGAGGCAAAATATTTTAAGGTAAAATAAAGCTATATTTCTTGGCAGAAGTATCCCTTCCTTGGAAAGCAGAAGGTCCAATGCCACCAAGTATAAGGTTTGGGGGAGAGAAACAAAATTCTGTGAATAATGAGATAGGTTCTTCTCAGTGTTCTTCTTGGTAACTGAACCAGCATAGTCTGGCTTTTGAAAATATAACATTATAGGTACTGGCTGATAGGTTAATTTGTGAGGCCAGCACTGTAATTTTAAACAATATTATATCCTAGGTGGCACTGAAAGTGAGCTTTCGGGAGGCCATTCCATCATTCCATCAGGCCAGCTGCTTACTGGTGATGGGACATGTGAGGAAACCTGAATTTCAGTGGTACAAATCTAATATGACAGTTATTTTACTGTACTATGAGTTCCTGGTCAAAGACAATGTACTCTGGAATATTATGGCAGTGAAAGAAGCATTCTATATGGTAACGTATGGTAATGCTTGGAGGAGCACTGAGAGCAGGGAACCCATTTCCAGAATGTGTATCCATTTCTATGTAGACAGATCATGCTTATCACATAATGTAGAGAATTTTACATTAGTCACCCTTCTATCAGGTGACTTGCTTGTATCCCTAAGGGATGATGCCATATCAAGAGCTCAGCACTGGTCTCTGGAATTGGCAGGCTGGACATTCAGTGAAAACAGCCAGGTCAGACTTGCTAAAGGGTAGTTCATAATACCTTATTCAAGGTATTATGAGCTTATGCATATTTACAATACATACTTCTAAGATTTTTTTTGGCATGGTCCCATTAAGTAAGATCTAGGACATCCATAGGAAAGGTCAAATATGAATCTACCTGATTATTGAGCACCTCCTCATTTTAGAGGATTCCTCTGATAAATATGAAAGTAAGTTGGGGGAGATTTGGTGAATAAGCAGGAGCAGATTCTAGAAGTCTGAGTCATCTACTTATTGAATATACTTGTGATTTTCATTTTGTGTTGAATTGCTAATGTGCATGCACAACTTAAAAGATTTTATAACTTGGAGTCAGGTGTGGTGGCATACACCTGCAATCGCAGTGAGTCCAAAGGCTGAATCAGAAGGCTTGCAAGTCCAAGGCCAACCCCAGCAACTTAACAAGATACTGCCTCAAAATTTAAATTATTGTTTAAAAGGCCTGGAGATGTAGATGTTCTCAGCATTAAAGCACCCTTGGGTTAAATCCCCAGTACACAATCCCCTCACCTTGCCAAAAAAAATTGATAATTTGGATAGCACCCAGTTGGTGATGAGCACATTAAAACACATAGTTACCTAGTGTCCCATTGTCAGGTGTTTCCTCTCTCCCTGGGCCCAGTAGCAAGGCAGAATTCTCAGATAGGAATAAAGTAATTTGACTCAAGAGGGTGGGGTTTTGCTCCAAAATCAGTAGGTAGGTGAGCTGTGAATGCTCTTTAGGGACTAGCTGGAAGTTTTGAACAGCATCACTCTCAGCCACAGATAATTCATGTACCCTTAGATCAACTGAGTCATAATGGCCAAGCATCAGGGCCCTATAGCAGAGGCTGAACCTGCTGCAAAGAGCTTTTGTTCTGCTCCCCTTCAAAATGTTAGATTTGTGAGTTAAGCCTGTAAATGGGTTAAGAGGTACACAAACATGATAATGCTGCTTCTAAATGCTAAAGGGTATCCCTATTCTTTCTGCTCATCAGGCAGTGCTAGGGGCAACTACTTGTCATTTTCTGTAGAAAGAATATATACTCCAATCTGTAATAGCTGCTATATCAATTAAGACCCTTGTAAGAAAGGGGAATCTGCTTCAGTGATCCACTGCAGAGGGTTTGGTAAAGGGACTATTTACCTGAATGTGATCAGGATTTAAGAACTCAACAAAGGATACTATAATACTTAGATACTAGAAAACTGTTAAGGTCCATAGACATGAAGGGAAAAGAGGAATGAATTACACTGAAGTCCAGAATTGATGGTACTGGACAAAAGTGATCATGATCTTGTAGAAACAAACCATAATCATGCAGAATCAGGAAGGAATAAGAAAGTAAAGCCTGGACATCTCTCTCTCCTCCTGCCCTCTGACCTCCTGCCACTGCCTTGCAATAACCCACTTGAACTAGAAGGTGACAGGAAGGAGACCCTAAATGATACAGACTTAGGAGTTTACCTCTGAATGCAGCAGCTAACATTAGAGAAGGGCTCTGGGTAAAATTAACAGAATCAGCAACACACTTTTTTTCTTGTCTAAGTATTTTTTCTTTAACTATTCATTCCATTGATACATAATAACTGGATTTTGTCATCTTATGTAAAGATTTCTTATTTGAATATTTCCTTTTTTGCATGTTTCTATAATCTATTCCTGTGTGTATATGTGCTTTTACTGGTTTTCTAACAGATTATGCATGTGTGTGTGTGTATATATATATATATATATATGTTTATATGTATATATACATATATATACATATTATATATACATATATATGTATATATAAAAATATATGCATATAGACATATTATATATGTATATATATGTTTATACATATATATATGTTTATATGAGGAACTCATCAGAAAATCTGATTTAAAATGGACAAATGATCTGAAAAGACACTTCTCAAAAAGAAGTCATACAAATGTCCTAGAGTATGAAATAAAAAGGTCAATATCACTAGTTATCAGGAAAGTGCAAATGAAACCCACAATGAAATATCACCTCACACCAGTTAGAATGGCTATCATCAAAAAGCCAAAAAATAAGAAATGTTGGTAAGGATGTAGACAAAGAGGAATTCTGATGTGCTGTTGATAGTAATGTAAATTAATACAGCCATTATGAAAAACAAAATGGAAGACTCTTTAAAAATAGAATTACTACCTGGTCCAACAATCCCAGTCCTGGGTATGTATCCAAAGGAAATGAAATAGGTCTGTCAAAGACATCTGCACTTCCATGTTAACTGCAGCACTAGATCCAACAGCCAAGAAATGGAAGCAATCTAAGTCTCTAAGAACTAATGAATGGATAAAGAAAATGTGGTACATATAAACAATGAAACACTATTTAGACATAAAAGAAAATGAAATCATGCTGTTTGTGGCAACATGGGTGAACTTCAGGACATCCTTTTAAGTGAAACATGCCAAGCACAAAAAGACAAGTACTATATAATTTCTCTCATATGTGGAATGAATTATGTGGAATTATTTTATTTATTTTTATTTTGGGGTACTATGGATTGAACTCAGGGGCATTCAAGGACTGAGCCACATCCCCAGCCCTATTTTGTGTTTTATTTAGAGACAGGGTCTCACTGAGTTGCTTAGTGCCTCACTTTTGCTGAGGCGGGCTTTGAACTCAAAATCCTCCTGCCTCAGCCTCCTGAGCCACTGGGATTACAGGCATGCACCACCGCACCGAACTCATGTGGAATTTTTAAAAATCCATTTCATAGAAGAAAAGGGGAACAGAGAGAAGTCAAATACAGCAAAATGCAGTTAAATAAGAAGAATTCTTTCTGGTGTTTACAACATAGTGTGGTAACTATTGTCTATGACAATCCATGATTTTTAAAAAATAACTAGAAGAGTCTGAAGTTTCCCCCACATAGAAGTGATAAATGTTTGAAGGAATGGAAATGCTAAGTACCTGGATTTGGATCATTACATATCATACACATGCATTGAATTAAACTATATCCCATAAATATGCACAGATATTATGTGTCAGTACAAAAATTTAAACCTAAGGGTTAACAGACATTTAGGTCAATGCAAAGGGTCAATGTCAAATGTTGGTGCATTCGTGTGTGTGTGTGTGTGTGTGTGTGTGTGATGCATGGTAGTACATTCATGAAATAAGAACTCTCCAAGGCCCTGGAAAAGTAGTGGCACAGATAGACTGCTCAGGGATACCTGGGCACCTACCCTGCCCTTACGTATTTGTCATGAATATTGGCTCAAGGACTAATTATTTTTCTCAAAGAAAGGTTATGAATTTCTAGTAACATCAGAATATCAGGTAAGGTGCTGCTGAAAGTTCATTGTCTACTATGGACTTAGTAAAATATCAATATGATAACCAATGGATGGTCTGATGGCCATGGTGATTTCCTCCATTGGTTATTCTACTTGTGAATTAGAGCCCTTATTCTAAATCAATAGTTCATTTGTTTCTGGAACTTAAGACAAAACCACAACCAAACAGAATCTTAAGTGTTTAGTCCAGCCAAGAGTTCACTTCATTCACCTAATTAAAATGCAGATCTTCTATAACACCTATTCATAATCTCTTTTAGTCTATGATTTCTCCATTATGTCCAATTCCTACCCTTCAGCTGTTGACTTACAATGAAAGCCATTTTTGGATTATAGAATTAGTTGTTGAAAATGTTCTCCCAACTCTACAGACATAAAATCCA
The DNA here is from genome assembly GCA_020662805.1 of Glaucomys volans. Classification (NCBI taxonomy): domain Eukaryota; kingdom Metazoa; phylum Chordata; class Mammalia; order Rodentia; family Sciuridae; genus Glaucomys; species Glaucomys volans. The sequence continues at coordinate 196,441 of JAJEJO010000424.1, forward strand.
TATTTACCTCTGCATTTCATTGCTTATTCATCTGAACCAGTGTTCAGAATAGAAGAGAATGTTCCACTGCCTCTCTTTATTGTTCACTAGTCAAGGAAGAATCAGGAAACAAGAGGATTGGAGGAAGACAATAGGTAGTTGAAAAATATTACATCTGAGCTATTTCTTGAAAAGGTAGTCTAATGTCGCACAGGAAGACTCTATCATTAGGCTTTCCCCTCCCCCCTTTGGTAAACTATAGCTAACTTTTCCAGTTACCAGAGGGAGAATTTTCATTATATTCATTGTTATGTTGTTCACCTTAGAAAGGTGAGCTTTAAAAAGTCTGAGCTTTGTAATAACACCTAAGATAATGGCCTCACAGTAATCCGTGTGCTCATGTGGGATAGAGTGTTTTGTAGTTTCAAACTCCTTAAATGACTGGGCCACAGCTAGAGAATGTTTGATATAAAGATTACAAATCAGATACTATGAAATACAAGGAAAGCAACTGAAAATGTTTGGCTTGAAAGAAAGAAGACTTAAAGGTGACATCAAAGATGATTTCAAATATGTGAAAGCTTGCCAGGAATGACCAGGGAGACAAATTTTTTGTGGCCATAATGGGTAGAGAAAGGAAAGATGGATGCAAATTTTAGGGTTACAGATTTGAACTGCTATTAGGAAGTAAAAACTCTCATACACAGATTTCTGTTAAGGAGCTATGGACAGAAATAAAAGTGTTGTTTTTGGAGATATAAAGGAAATCTAGGTGTTGAATGGAAAGTGGGACTAGTTAAGCTCTGTTGAGCTTTTTAATTCTGATGTTCCACCTGTACAAAATTGTACAAGGTCATGGTATTCTTTTCCTGCCATTTAGGCTAATAAGAATAAAGGGAATGCATGATAAATGTGGTGTAGTGATGATTACTAGATTTGGAGCTAGAAACTCAGGGCTTGAATTTCAGTTATAGTTTTGTCTCTAGCAACTTGGAATTTAAAAACATTAACTTATCTGAGTCTCAGTTTTTATTAAAAATAATGATAATTATACTACCTATTTCACATGCTATTCAAGTTAAATTAAGTAGACATGCTCAAGACAACAAACGCAAATGACTAAAATGTGTAAAACAGTACTATAAACAAAGTCAAAGATGAGAAAAATGCAATTACAGCCTAATATTTTGCTAGGTTTTTATAACATAAAGACTTAAATATAATTCAGCATGGAAAATGCTATAATAGAGGTAAATTTAAAAGTGTTTTATAAACAAATAAATTTTGGAAAGTTACGTTGGTTTGAAAGATGAATTACAAAGAGAAGAAAATATAAAAAGAGATACCACCAACCTTGCAAGACAAAGAATTTAGGCAATATGCAAAAACTACACTGGAAATAGCATGAGCAAATGCATAGGGGTAAATAAAACTCTGCCATAAGCCCTAATCCCTGCAAAAAATAAAATAAAATAAAAATGCACACTCTATCTGATAGACAAGAAGTAGAAAATATGACCTTTCTATATATTTGAAAACATTTTCTATGGTCCTTGGCAGCAAGCAGGCATGCTAAACAAGTGTTTTTGAAAACAGACTATTTGATTTCTGGTTCTGGTCATTACAAAACAATGGACTTCAGACTTATTCTTCAGTAATAAAAAACTATAAACTAGACAGAATACATGATGCAATGGTTTTCAAGTATGTACAAAAAACAGCATAGAGTTATGATTCTTGAAGTGAACTCCACATTAAAGTTGGATGTTGTTATAGGACAACTTCCAAAACTGCAGTCCGGGAAAGAGGATATAGGATTAAGCTGAGTCACCAGAAGTTATAAGTAAGTTCCCAGAAAGGAATAAGCTGTGATGAGAAGGAGATAAAAAAAAAAAAAAGAACATGTATAGGGGTTTTCTTGAATATTTGACTGGATACTAAATAGGGCATATAATTAAGATTTCACAGTGCCAGAAGGAAAACAGTTACTGAGGGGCAATGAGCTGAATGGAGACCCCAGTGGCTGAACAACATTGGGAGACATTAAAGCTTCAACTACCAAAGTGAAGAGACTCACTGATTGTTTTCAAGACTCACTGGTTGTTTATACGTATTTTTTTGCAGGGGGGGTAGGTGATACCAGGGATTGAACTCAGGGGCACTCAACCACTGAGCCACATCCCCAGCCCTATTCTGTATTTTATTTAGGGACAGGTTCTCACTGAGTTAATACCTTGCTTTTGCTGAGGCTGGCTTTGATCCTCCCCTCAACCTCCCAAGCCTCTGGGATTACAGGTGTGCACCACCATGCCTGGCTGTCTACAGGTATTAAATTTAGAACTCAGAAAGGCATTGCTTCCAAAGAAGGGCTCATCCATCCCTGTCAGAAGAAATACTCTAAAATTATCCTTAAAATTCTTAAAACCAAATATCAACTGTATCAAGCTGATCTGACAGTAAAATTCCCCAAACTTTTGCAAAAGATGGACATCCAAAATCTAAATAACTTAGCATGGAAAATGTCAAGCAAAAAATAAAAAGTTGTTAAATATGCAAAAAAAAAAAAAGAAAAAGAAAACTGACACAATCAGGAGTACAAACAAGTAATAAAAATAGTCCTACAGAAAATTAGGATGTTGGCAAAAGCAGAAAAGCACAGATGAGGTATTAAAATATGAAAGATTAAAGGAAAAGGTGGAAAATTGTGAAAAGATAAACTGCTTAAATAAATAAGTTGTGCATTATTCCAAGTGTGAATGTCTATAAATGTTTTTGAGCCTAGCATCAGTAAAGATCATAGTATCTTTATTCTTAACAACCCAAAACTGAAAAGAACCAAAATGCCTAAAAATAGAAGAGTTAACAAAGCTGTGATAAAGTCAAAGAACTGAGAACTACTCATTAGTAGAGCAATAAAAAACTAATACATGCAATGACATAGAGGAATCTCCAAAATATGTTGAGCAAAAGAGAAGGACACAAAAAATACATATTGTATGATCACATGCATATAAAGTGTCAGAATGGGCAAAACCAATTTATATAGAGAAAAATCAGAACAATGGTGGAAGGTAATGAAAATTGATTGGAGTGTGATCTAAGAAATTTCTGGGATGATGTAAATATTCTCTATCTTGGTTGGGGTGTGAGTTACTGGAGATATGCTTTTCTCAAAAGTCATTAAACATTGACTTAAATTTGTATGTTTAACTCTCTGAAAGCATATCATAGTTAGAAAGAAGGAAAAATAACATATAAAAATCTGGGAAAGTAATACTCGGCACATTAATCTCAAAACCCAACAATTTCTGATATTCCTTTTACTCTCCTGAAATTATTTTCACTTTGAATTGTTTAGGTTTTCCTGTATTATTGTTTGTTGGTCCAGAGAGCCAAGAGTAGGAATTTCAATAAATTAATGGACAAAGAGTAGGCAATAAATAAACTATCACCAGATTAGTAATTGTGGTATGAATAATAGCACCCAAAGATGTCCATAAAATAATTCGGAGAATCTCTGAACATGGTAAAAGGGACTTTATAAGCTGAAATTAAGGATATGAACCTTAAGAGACAGAGCTTCTCCTTAATGAACCAGTATGGCCCAATCTAATCACATGGACCCTTAAAAGCAGAGAACTTTCAGTAGTTGGAGAAAGCAAAGTGAGACCTGACAGTAGAGACTGAAAAGAGTCCAAGTGAGCAAGACTCGAGGTGCCATTTCTGATTTCGAGATGCAGGGCTCACATAAGAAGGTTAGAAATTGGCCCCTAGACACAAAAGGCAGCCTCCAACTAACACCAACAAGGAAACAACATCCTACAACCTGTGCAAGATTCTGGGAATGGCAACTTCCAACTCCAAGTAACTAGATGAACTTGGCATATTCTTCCCCATATCCTTTGAGGAGATTCCTGAGGACTGACACTTGATGTGGACCTCGTGAGATTGGCAACAGAGGAACCAGCTGCACCCACTCAGTCTTATGACCTACAGAACCGTGAGGTAATAATTTATGTTGCTTAAGCCATTAATTTTGTTGTAATTTGTTATGGTGGCAATAGAAAACTAATGCAGTATTTCAGATGAGAATGAAATATGAAGGGGCTTTGATTTTCAGGGAGGTTAGAAAACATCTCATAAATCTTGTGAGATTTGTCTTGGGGGAGATAAAATTGATAACATCTTTTACATTTAAATTTAATTTGTATCAGATTCTGCTACCTCCCTCCTGTTAGACCATCCCTCTACTGTTTGTTTTCCTAGAGCTTCTCACTGATTTATTAAAATCCTCTGGTTAGAAACTTTGTTCTTAGGGCAACCTTGAGTACGTGAGCAGGCTTGCTATTTTCACTTTGTTTATGTGTAGAGAGTTGTCTTTACAATTTGAAAATTATCCATTTGATTGCTCAGATGATACAGGAAACAAATGATGGGAAATATAAATGTTTTATTTGGAAGTCTAAACCAAATCTTCAGATCTGGCCTCGAGGGTAGTCACTCTCATCTGTGTCACAAACTGGCATGGGTGACAAATTCCTTCTTTGTCCCTTGCCTGTGCTCTCCCTATCCTCCCTAAAAATCATTACATGTAGTGAGAACATATCTTCCCAGTTTTCATCCTTATCATTTCCAAGAGAGCTTTTAAAAACCCTCACCCTTGCTACTTCACCAGAAACAACGCCCCACATACAGTGTGTTTTCTTGCCTGGGAAGGGTACTATTTCATACTTCAGGAGAAGAAAAAGATTAGAAGTGAAATTGCATGGGCTCTTACTCATGTAATCCCCAAAAGGGTGACTTTCCACCACGAGTAGAGAAAAGCCTGGAGTGTGCAGGTGTGTGTGTGTGTTTATTCAACCACTCAAGACCTCTCAGTAGATGAGGAAATACATATCTAACTGGGAAAGGACTCATTCTCTGGGTTATTATCCCACAGCCATTAACCTAAATAAGAAATCTTGAAGCCTTTAATGGGATTTTTTTTTTTTTTTTTTGGTACTGGGGATTGAACCCAGGGGCACTCCACCACTGAGCCACATCTCCAGCCCCATTTTGTATTTTATTTAGAGACAGGGTTTCACTGAGTTGCTTAGGGCCTCGCTAAGTTGCTGAGGCTGGCTTTGAACTTGCGATCCTCCTGCCTCAGCCTCCCAAGTGCTAGGATTACAGGCATGTGCCACCTCGCCCAGCTGAAGCCGTTAGTGGAAAAACTTTTCTCTTGGGGGCATCAAACAATAACTTGTTTACATGATAACAACAAGCCCCATTGAATAAGTCTGGCTATTTTTTATCAGAAACAAAAAAGGATAATAATTGTAGTATGATACCTAAATTTACTGACTTTAATTAATGTGTTTGTTTTAAATTGATGTAATTGAAACACAATGCATAGAGAAGAAGATTCATTTTATATTTAGAACCGACTTGCCTGTCCACATAAGAATATTCATATTCTACTGCAAATAAGGCTGATATAGATAAAATTCTAAAATATATGTAATGTTATTTTTTAATTTCAAGTTAAACATGAAAAATAAACTATTTATAATAAAGCATAAGAAAACTTTCTTTCCTTTGATTCTCTTTCAAAAAACTAAAAACTACATTGGATTTTAGCAATATGAATTTCTGAAATTGCATACATGATCATTACAATTTAACTCAATATTGAGGTTTAGATTAGAAATCACGGTGTTTCTAATAATCCTTTTGGTTACTTCCCCTCCTTTCTAAGTAACCAATGAATTCCTTCTTTTTGTTGTGTCTGAAGTAGTAAACAATTTCTAAACAAAACTGAGCCAACTCAATGAAAAACTCTATCATTAAGGCCTATGCAATACATTGGAGATTATACCAATAAAAGATACACATGGAAGCATTCCCAAAAACATGTTTTTGAGGTTCCTAACATCTACCATCTGGTGAATTAGCTACATTTAGTATCAAGTTGAGGAGTGGGAAGCAGACAACTAGAAAATAGAAATGGTATTTATTAAAAATTCATGCTATAGACTAGACAAATGATGAACTTTCAAAACAGGATATTTATTTTTATTTATGTATTCATTTATTTATTTGTTTATTTTTTGATACTGGGGATTGTACCCAGAGTTGCTTTACCACTGAGCTACAACCCAGTCCTTTTTAATTTTTTTACATTTATTTATTTTTTTTAAGGTAGTCTCACTAAGTTGCCGAAGGTCATGCTAAATTGCTGAGGCTGGCCTTGAACCTGAATTTCCTCCTGCCTCCATTTCTCAAGTCACTGGAATTAGAGGTGTGGACCCCTACATCTGACTCCCAGTACATGATATTTATTTACCTAAGCTTATAAATTAAAAATTATTCTGCAAGGTACTGTAGCACAAATCTGTAATCCCAGCAACTCAGGAGGCTGAGGAGTAGGATTGTAAGTTCAAGGCCAGTTCCACAACTTAGCAAGGCTCTACCTCAAACAAAATTTTAAAAAATTGAATTAAGTTAAAAAGGTCGGGCATGTCGCCCAGTGATCAGGCACCCCTGGATTCAATGCCTAGTTACCACAAAAAAAAAAAAAAAAAAAAAAAAGTTTTTTACGGAGTTTTATAAAGAAGAAAATTGAGATGCAGAAATGCAAAGTAACTCATCCAAAGTCACATAAGTGGGATTTCAATCCTTATCTGTCTACTGGTTATGCCCATTAGTTGCCTCTCTGAAGAACAATCTAGAAAGGACAAAGAAAAAGAAACAGTGAAACCACAAATCTCTCTAACGTCTGTAAGGCAACCAGGGCATAGAGACATCTTCCTGGAACTAACACCATGAGAACTTTGCCTTTTTTCAATATTCCCTACCCTTTTTTTGCAGTAAACTACAGAGAAACAGAAAGGCCTCATCTGCCTGTTAAACCCACCTAAGTGGATACAAATATAAAATTTCTAGCCAGGAAAGTAGTCTCTGTTATAAGTGACCATTTTTATTAATTTAATAAAAGGGTACCTAAAATGGAATCAAAACAACAACAAAAACTCAGCAATCAAGAAAAATAATGATGCAATATTTTGTTGTATCTAAATTAATGCAAAAAATTCATGAAGAACAATATATCAACATTTTAAATCAACATTACACATTTTTCCTTTGACTTCAGACTTGGCAAGGTTCTGTTACTGATCCTATTAAAAACTGAGTGCTACAGATAAGTAGAAACACTGAGCCAAAGGATACATGCATTTTTAATTAGACAATGTTCATAATTAATAACTCTAAGTTGTACATTTTCCACATTTTAACTTATTTGAATTTAGGAAGTATCTGATCAAGGATCCTTTATTCTAATCACTAATAGGCAGCTGTCCTCATAAGGTGTCATTGCTCACATAGGTAAATTGGGTTGTAATTCCTAGTAGTATGACTGCACAAAGCCTGATTATTTTTCTGCCAATCTCCTATTTGTTATTTATTGGTTTTTGTCTGAAACCTTCCATGGGCACATTCTTATAAGATCAAGACCGCACTAGAATCAAATCTTGCAGAATGGCCTGAATGAAAATCCTGGTGGCAGTATTGAAGCAGCTTTGTAAGAAATGATGGATCACCAGAGCTTATGATGGTAGGTGGAATAATATTGAATGGGGAAAAAACATGAAACAATAAAGATTTTGAGTCAAAAAGCAATTTGAATTGCTAGATTATTAATGCCAAGGGATTTTAGGAATGTTCTTTTAAATGTGTGCACAGTGATGCTGTATAATTTTTAAATCTATGCCTAATTAAGTTTAAAGAATATAAATTAAACTTCAATATAAGAAATGATAAAGAACTGACAGTATTATGTTCCTTTTGTTGGCCTATGAAATAATTGTATAAGTAATGACACTTTAAATTCAGTAAAATATGGCATTGCTCAAATTTGCTGCAAATATTTTCTATTAGTACTCTGCAGATATTTTCTTCCAATCTATTTCATATCATCAACTTTGTTAGTGATAGCTCTCATGATTGAAAACTTTTTTCTTAATATGTTAAAAAACTATTTTTCCCTTAAGGACTTCTTTTATTGCATATGCAAGTCTTCCACATTCTCTATTATCAATTTTCTCCTATATTTAATGTTATACATTAATAGTTTTATTGTTTTAAATATAAATCTGCAATTAATTATAATTTTTAATGTAAGCCTCTAAATTATCCATTTTAATGATGTAATTACAAAAGCTTGAAGTTTTAAAATATATCTGTGTGTTTTGATATAGTACCTTTTTCCATATTAAAATTATTCTTCTTACTCTTTAGTTTTTCTTTGGACTTGCCAAAAAATTATTTTATTGGATTTTCCAAATGTCTTATTTTGAAAATATTTATATGTAGCCCTATTTTTGTTTTTCATTTATACCTGTCAACTTCACCTATGTCCTTTCCACCATTTCATCTGCCCACTAGTTTTCAATTGGATATGTAAGTTTTCTATTCCTCCAAGAGGAATGTAGTTATGTAGGTTAAGAAGCAAAGATATTCAAGCAATTATAAACAAGACAATATGTGACAAATAACCATGAATCTTAAATAACTATAATCAGCACTGAAATTGATAACCCAAATTGTAACAAAAGACAATAAAGAACTCAGAAATGCAGAAAGATTCCCTAAAATGAGGAAGGAGTTGGGTATAGATCACTGGAGCAAACATGTCCTTAGGAAAAGAAAAGAGTATCTAAAAATAACCATGTGAAACCAGATGGCCATTCAAATAACAAACAGGCACAGAAGATCCCAGAGAACATCCCCCCAAAATGGAACCGATCAAAGCATGAACCAAAATGAAGAATAAGTAGAGACACTTTATAAAATGATGAGGGATGAGCAATAAATCCTATATATACAAATCAAAACACAGATTAAACTGTTGCCTAGTGAAGAATCATAAAAGATATTCTAGTGGTTCCAACTGGTGCAATAAAGTAATAAAAAGAAATTAAATTTATATAGATTGCAAAGAAAAGGAAAATGCTTTTTCACAAATGGCATGGCTACATGCAAAGATCCAAATGTATCTGCAAACAATTAGAATTAAAAGTCAAATTAGTAAAGTGGCTAGATTTGCAATGAATGTACAAAAAGCAAAATCAATTGCATACCTATATATGATCAACTGAAAAATGAAATTCTGTCATTTAAAATAACACAAAAATTGTATGCCAAGATATGACGTTGATAAAAGATGTATAGGAGCTGTACAATGAAACTGCAGAGGAGTACTGAGAAAAATTCACCAATGTATGTGGAGAAATATTCCATACTCATGTATCGGAAGATTGAAAGTTATTAAAAGATCTATCTTCTATAAATGGATCTGTGGATTCAATTCAGTGTGTGTGTTTATACACAAAAATCTGTCCTTTATATGTCATTTTTGACAATGTAGAGATGCATCGAAAACAGGAAGAAAAAGAAGATGGAATGAGTGTACCCTTAATTTGGGTATCCTAGGTGCCGCTCTTGTTTCACCCTAGTCTTGGGCCTGATGAAAAACTCTTCATTATTTGATAGGGAAATTAAAGTTAAAACTGTAATGACATACCACTGTACACATACTATCAGTTTGTCCAATACTTAAGAGACTAATACTAATTTTTAATGAAGTTATGGAACAATGAAAATTCTGATGTATAGCTGGAGGAAAAAAAATACATGAAGCTATCCATTTCTTATTTATACTAAAAGATATATGCATGGATGGGCTTAGCATCTTTATTTGCCTAAAGTATACATAGGATGATCTTTTAAAACATCACATTGAATACTATTCTATAATGAAAATTAACAAATTAGAGCTATGTGCAACAACATGGTTCAGTCACACATGAATAATGTTAAGCAAGAAAAAAAGTATATGTTAATTTTAGGGGGTGTCATAACAAATCACAAATAGTGATTTAAATGATTTAAATAGTGATTTAAAACAATAGAAATTTATTTTCTCACAGCTAAAGGGGTCAAAAGCCCAGCATACTTTCACTGACCTAAAATTAAGGTGGCAAGAAGGCTGTACTCTTCCTGGCACTGCATTCCTTGACCCCTTACTTCAATTTCAAAGCCAATAACTTAATATTGTAACTGAATGTAATGGTTTCTCCTCTTGGTAAATGCAAAGCCAATGAACACAACCAGAGTATGAAAGACTGGAGAAAGGTTTATTACTTGCAACAAGAAAGGAGAGCATTATAATTATTTGCAGAGTATATCTCTCCTCCAACAAAGAAAGCAAGGGATTTTACTGAGGAACCTAAACATATTCATCTAGGAAAGCACCTATGGGAGCAGGCACACTCCTGAGCATGCTCAGTTTAAAGTAACAAATTACATGTTTAAAAAAAGAAAAATGGTAGACATTCCTGCTCATGCTCAGTTGAGAGTCATAAATCACCTATTCAAAAAGAAAGATGGCAGACAGATTCTTTGCAAATTTTTCCGAAGTGTCTTAGCTGAAACAAAAGAAAGATGACCTTTGATAGCACCTAAAAGCCTTCCAAAGGGGCAGCAACTCTCCCCAGTGAGTACAATAACTTACCCCTAGGGGGGGGTCTGCCTCACTTCACACCTCTATAACATACCACTAATGCCTCCATCACATTGTCTTCTGCCTTCTGTATGTAGGTCAGATATGCCTCTGCCACATTTATAGGGACACTTGTGATGGCATTTAAGACTCACCAGACAACCCAGGATGATCTCTTCGTCTCAAAATCCTTAACTTAAATATCTCTGCAAACACTCTTCCTAATAAGGTAGTAGTTACAGGTGCCAAGGATACACATGGGCATTTCTTTGGGAGCCCTAATTTACCCACCACTGAATGGGTATACAAATTTTAAAACATCAGGAAAAGTAAACTCAGAGAATATCTTTGAAAACAAAGAGTAGTGACCTACTTTTCAGAAAATATTTCTCATGAGTGGTATTTGCTGAGGTATTTGTTTTGTGATAATTCCTGTGCTGTACAATTTTGTTATTTTTTGGCCTTACACATAAATATGTACATATATGTGTGAGTTATACAGCCATATAGCTAAATTAAGAAGAAACTATACTGACTCATCACTTAGTGTTTCTCTTTTTCTTAACTAAACTACAATCTTTTAGGAAATAATAAAGTCAAATTAATGAACATAGCCCTTTTTACTTAAAGATATAGTATTCTCTTACAAAACTGTTTCTCTTATGTACGTTTCTCTCTCCCTGTGCATACACATACACACACACACACACACACACACACACGTATTATAAACGTCCATCTTCTAGCTGTATGCATATATGTTAATCTATCTAAGCTTTTGGAGTTTTAAATTTGAAATGCATATAACTATTTTATAGCTTTTATTATAATTCCACACAATTGTTTCTCTTAAATTTGAATAATACCAAAAAAATCACTAGAAATCATTTTTACCAAATGTTAACATTGATAATTTTCAGCAATTTTGGAGATTTGTTTTTTCTTTGCAGGTTTTAGTATTACTCAAATTTCTAAAATACTAAGCATGCAGTATTTTTATAAAAGAAATAAGATCATCACTATAAAAATCATTTAACTGAAATCTATAAAGAAATTATAATAATGAAAAAAAGAAGAGTAACTTTATATAGCCACTTATTTAGTACATCCCTATATTATGTATTATGCTATATTATATTTGTTTTTTAATCATCAGTTTAGGGGAGGCATATAAAACAGAATGTCACACCGAGTCCTGTCCACCGAGTGAACAAATTTGTCATATGGACTCAGAGCCTCTGCTCCCAAGGGCAGTCCCAACCCGGGGGAGTTTTGAGGAAACATATGAGGAAACAGGTACTTTGTGAGTGTAAGTGGCATGGCCAACAAACATGGGGTGTGATACCCAAGTCTGTTGGCTTCCAAGCAGGGGGGAAATTCCTATATGCCCCAGTGCCATCCATAATGATTCAGGTTCAATTATGACTGAACCAGATGGGTGTGTCAGTATTTCAAGAGTGCAGACTATTAGTGAACTCAGCATGAACCATGTAAATGTACGTGTCTATGTTCTTTCCAGATATTTCCCTCCTTCCTCATCCTCCGTTACTTAGTCCATCCTTTAAAACACACACAATACACACAAACATGGCTAGTTCCTTAAGAGTTGAGGTCACAGCTTATTCATATTTCCAGAATTTGCACAGGATCTAGTACTAAAAGTCACACTTAGAATGTTTATTATGAATGAATTAGTGATTAAATTTTAGGTTAAGTTCCTGATCAATTCAACTGCCATGCTTCCAAGCAAGAGGAGGGTCCCTTTTGAAGTTACGCAGATGTCATTTATGAAGGTGCTTTGCAAACAAAACCAGAGCTTGGGAAGTAGACAGTAGTGTTCTCTTCCCTGCTTCCCATAAGAAAAAAAAAAAAAAGAAATGTATTGCAGGCTGCAACTGTCATACCCTGAAGTCAAAGATTGCTGCCATAAGAGCTCTCACTGCTCTTGTATTCCCTAAGTGCTGCTAAATGAAACAGAGAGAGAGAGAGAGAGAGAGAGAGAGAGAGAGAGAGAGAGAATGATTATCAAACAGAATCAAATAGGAATCTGACCACATTCTCTCATTCCAGGTTTTGCATCTGAGATAGCATAAAGGAAAGCAATCACATAAGGGAAAGGTAATCTCATGCCTAATGTGCAAATCAATAACATGCTAGTCTAAAGCTTCACTTCATGAGATTAGTGTTATATAAATGTAAGCAAGAGCAAATAATCAGGAGGCAAAATTGTCTCTTATCAGAGAAAGTTCATAATTAGTTTGTATTTTCACAACATTCCAAATAGTACTGATTAATTAAGCCAATATGCTTTCCACACAGCAACAACTACAATACCCAGCTTATGTGGAGGGAAATGCAAATACAATGAAGTCAAATTTAATTGCACCAATGTAAGTAACAGTCAGCAAAAGAGTATATAGCCTTTTCCCTAGACATTCCCTAAAATAGTATTTTACTAAATTTTGCAAACAGCATTCAGAGAAAGTTTAAAGAAAAGAGCATAGTAAAGAAAAGAAAATTTCTAAAATGCAAATCAGAGATCATTAAAATGATAGTGTAAAATTATTTTTCACAATTAAATTCTTTTGAGTTCATTTCATCTTCTCATTGGTGTATTTTTCTTTAGATTTCTCAATTTCTAGATAAATTTGTGCAATTTTTTTGAAAATTAAGTGCTAGAAAAATTTTGCTCACTTAAATGCCATAGAACCAGTAATATAAAAACAATTTTAAGATGCAAATATTCTTCAGGATTCACAACCAAATCCTTTAAATTCTCTTCTCTCTTTCTCTCTTATTTGAACTGGGAATTGAATCCACTGAGCCACATCCCCAGCTCTTTTTATTTTGAGACAGAGTCACTAAATCACTGAGGATCTCCTTAAGTTGCTGAGGCTGACCTTCAACTTCGAGCACACCTGCCTCAGCCTCCCAAATCACTGGGATTATAGGTGTGCACCATCATGCCTTGCCTTTTATTCCTTATTGAACTAAAACTCTTACCTTCTATTGGTGTCACGATTAAAACAAAATGGAATAAAATTAGTACTTTAAGAAATGTCAACTTTTCTAATATTATTGTTCTTACACTTAATACAGTACTAACTTGTTCACCTTCACACACATGACTGCTTAACACTCTCCAAAAACAATTGTTCAATCCTGACAAATTCTGACAAATAGGGAAATGATACAGCCATGCCTTCCTTTCCTCCACTGTATAGCAAAGAGAAAAAGTTCCAATTGATGAACAGTGCGAAGAAATATGGTTTGTTCTTGAAGACAGACATGTAAGGTCAACATGTGAATTTTAGATAGGGTAGCAGCTTGACAAATGAAAAGAGAAATAACTTTGTGATCTGTAATACACTTGCTGTGTCAGAAAAAAAATTAAGTCATTATGTTCCAACTTCAAAGTATCAAGTGTGGTACTGTAGTTAATTCAAGAGATGTAGGTTTTAGGGAGAACAAAGAGACCAACATCCAGGCCTGACTGCACTTCTTCCAGGTGTTTCCTCTGTGTCTTACTCAAACTAGGCTTCAGGATATTTGGGAATATGGGGAGAACTTTAATCTGCCTTATTGTTGCCTTTCATCTGCTGCATTGTTGCCTTGGGAACTGGATTGATGTACTGATGGATTTTAATTTGTAAGAATATCAAGAAGATCTTTTAGTGCCAGACCAAGTTACCCAATTTACAAGGTGCTGAAAATACTTTGTGAAGATGTGGCCTTTCCACCAAGTTTCTAAAGAACTTAATTGGCCTTTAAAATAATAGGTTTGATTTAGAGGCCTGGTGCCAGGTTACAAAGTGCTGTCTAGCTCAGATGTGTTCCTCTCAAGCTTAATGAACATCTTTGTTCCACTTCCAAATCTTGAAAGTATTTGAAGGAGAACAATATTTCCACCCAGAAAGGGAAGTCCAATACATTTACTCATAACTCCTAATTGAATAGCCAACATAAAAGTCAAAATTCAGCCTTTGTGTCTCTAATAATTCATATGTTTCAGGAGTTTTAGGTTTGCTTGACTTCATACCCAGGGGCACTTATATGAAATGTGCTGCCAGACCCTTCATGATTGATATGGTCTCATTGCTGATACTCACAAAATCTTGATTTCCCTTGACTTCCACTCAGCAAGTTGGTAAAGGAATATAATTGTGACAATATCATAGCACTTTTCTCTGAGGAGCTCAAAGTATTTTCAAATCATCACCTCATTAATTCTCACAGCAATCCTATGAAGTCAGCCAGCAGAGACATTAGGGATTAAATTTTTCCATGGATAGATGATTTGTAGAGAGCTGTATAGACTGTCAATGGAAAATCAGGAAGAAAGTTAGGCTTGCCATATCTTGGATAACCATATAATTTATTCTCTGAATTAGGAAATTTGCGAAGTGAAAGAGGCACTATTAACGATTATGCCAGAATAGCTGTCATAAACTAACCTGCTACCTTACTTACATCGCACTTATAGAATAGTAGCAAAGCCACGATGCCTAGTTGAAAGTCAATGGTCTAAGCAAGAGACTGAACTTATATAGAGAATACCTGTCTGAAAAGAAGTGGTGTACCAACAGACTTGTTTCTAAAAACTCCACATAATTTTCTGCATTTATTTTAGTCTTTTGTTATGTGATTTTTCAAACATAGGCAAAATTATACCTCATATAATTTAATGTTGAGAATCTTTAACTGTACACATTAAAATTTTTCCTAATTTACTGAAAAAGGTTCATAAACTTCAAATTGTCACATTATCTTAAAAGATATGTACTTACCACAATAAATATAACCATAACTCAGTTATTGTTTATAGTTTTCTACATTTCTGCATAGTGCAGAAATAAGATTCTTAGCAGACCTTTTTAAGTATGTCTCTAATAATCTTAGACTATACCTCTTTGAATGCCTCCAGATATATTTTAGGCCTTTTTTTAATAGTTCCTTGTAATTCTATATGCTTTATGCTTTAAGTTCATATTTAGGGAGATTTATTCGTTAGTAATAAAGTATTTGGGTATTCGGTGGCCTGTAAAAAAATTGGGTATTCTGTGTCACTGTTTGCTTTAGTCTGATCAGGCTGACATCACAAAATACCATAGACTAGGTAGCCTCAGCAACAGGAATTTAGTTTCTTAGATTTGTGGAAGCCAGAAAGTCTAAGATCAAAGTGCACTAGGATTTGGTTTCTGGTGAGGGGTCTCTTATAGATAGTGAGCTTCTCATTGCCCTCACCTGGCAATGAAGGAGAGAGAAGGAGCTTTCTGGTATCTGTCTAACACAGGAACCTACCCCATAATGGGAGCTCCACTGTTGACCTCCACTGTTGACCTCATCAACTCCTCAAGATTCCACACCCAAATACCATCACAATCACACTGGGGGTCAGGGTTTTAATATATGAATTTTAGTGAAGCACAAGTCAGTTCACAGCATTGAGGCATATGTCATTACTTCATTCTGTCTTCTATCTAGAATCTCTGTCTCTGGAGTTTTCCTTTGCTTCAGGGATACCCTCTTTCTGGTTATCAGAGTACTGTGTTTTAGCATCAATATCCTCCTCATGGAAACAAAAAGATAAAGGATCAAGGATTTATGTTTGTGGCTGAGTTATCCACTGAGGGGAAAAGTAGAAGATGAGAAAAGTAGAAAAATAATTTCCGTAACTCATATATGTGTTATCTGTAAGTGTTAATGATAAACTTTCAGTAATCTACAATGCAGTTATTCCAAAAATAATATAAGAGCTTCCAAGTTTTTAAAACCACAAAAGTCGATGCCACTTCAACACTCAAAAAAAATGTTTTGTTTTCTGTAATATTAAAGTCATCACATGATAATCAGTTATGGATTTCTAAATTCATGTGATTAAATATGGCAATTTTTGCTATCATTTTACCTTAAAAGGAAATTCTGCTTCCAGGTCAAATAAGTTGAATGACTCTAGGTCACCAACAATTACTTTTTATTTAAGATCCATATCACCTACAGGTAGAAACTATATATATATATAGCATATGTAAACATACAAAAATCTTTTGTATGTATGAATCAAGGGATGAAATCTCTATGCAAGTCATCTTACGTAAAAAGAAGAATAAGGTATCATGATAGATGACAGAGAGGCATATAATCCAATAATTCAAAAACTACACATAAATTGAAGTAAAATAATGTATTGAAAAACACAAAAAAAGAAATCTCAAATTCAGCACAGAGCTGGTGTGGTGGAAATAGACAATGATAGAGTGTTTCACAGTTAATTCTAATTAGAGAAGAAGGCAAGGACAAAAGGCACAAGAGAATGATTGTAGCTGAGTATTTGTAATGCATGTCATTGTTTTCAGCTTTCCTCCTGTAGTCAATTTTACAACATTGGGAGATTTTAGGTGTTTGGAGGAAGGATAAATAATGTGATTGAGTTTGCATTTCCAGTGATATCTCTAACACTCCAGTGAAGGCATAACAAAAATGTCTTCCACATTCATATGTGCTTTCTAATAAGGTTACCCCAGTTAAAAACCCAAACCTGTGAGCATATGTTACTAGAGCAAGTTATATTTCTATGCATTTCAGAAGACAATGTTTAGTTTTGTTATTGAATCTTATTGAAAAAGAGCATTTTCGCATTTGTACAAATATTACATTTTGTTCATCAAAAAGCATTTTAAGTTTAATTTCCAATTATGTTTATCATTAGGTATTTTTTTCTAGTTACTGTTTGTAGAAAGGGAAACGATTGATGTTCATATATTAATTTCATCACTATCCAGCTTTCTAAATTCACTTATGGATTTGTTGTTGCATATCATAGATCTTTTAATAAAATAAAACTGTTTACAAATAATGTAAATCTTCTTTCCAAAATGTCTATTTTATCACCTCCTTTTGAGTAATTATCCTTAAATTCCATTGTGTTAAATAATACATAATGAATAAAATACACAAAAACAATGCTTAGAATTTCCATGTTTATTGTTTGTCCTGAATTTAAGGGAATTCCATTTTCGACATTGTTCTAGACTTTGGTTTAAATTTCATCTCTTTTATTATGCGAACATTCTATTCAGATCATTTAATTGGTAACATGAATTGAAGTTTCTGAAGTTGATCACTAGTTTTTCCTTGACCTGTTGATATAGTGAACTATAATAAAGTATTGCCTGATAGACATCAATTATTGCTTATTGTTACTGAACACAAATTGATCATGAAGTATGATTTTAATATAATTGTGACTTTTATTGAAAAACATTTTTTATAATATTTGCATTAATATTTGTTAGTTAGAGCTGTATTTTATTCTGTGTGGTTTGTCAAAGAACTAGAGGGTGAGGAAACAGAACCCATGCATTCAACTTCTGTCAGATGTGGTGTCAATACAATATTCATTCATAAATATAAACGGAAACATTCTCATTTTCTATGTTTACAGACACTGAGGATGTCATGTGTCTGTGCAAATGCACGCTGCTGACAGATATGCTTAGTTATTAGTAGTCAAAAACAGATATTGACATAAAAATACAATGTTTATAAGATTTCTCATTTCAAAGAAATTGTAATTTCCTTCTGGCTTAGAGACAGATCATCTTGGTCTAATGAGAGACTGAAATGCTTTAACTTGATTTCAGTTTTAGTGGGGGGCTGGTTTATTTTTAGTTGCCTTTATATCTAGGGATTAATTTTTCAGGAGTCTCAATACCTAGGGTCTCTTCCTTG
Source organism: Glaucomys volans (assembly GCA_020662805.1). Taxonomy (NCBI): domain Eukaryota; kingdom Metazoa; phylum Chordata; class Mammalia; order Rodentia; family Sciuridae; genus Glaucomys; species Glaucomys volans. Next base: position 214,691 of record JAJEJO010000424.1, read on the forward strand.
CTGACCCCTAAACAACAATTTTACTAAGAAGTCTGCTTGAATTTTTTTCTTTAGTCAGCTCTATTTTACAGTAAACTTCTCTGGCTCTTGTCCTCTGCAACTAAAGAATCAGAAAAAGCTTCATGGGGAAAAGAAATCTAGAATGTCACAGTGATTTCTATTAGCCCTGCAAGTTCTGGCCACTTTGACAGTCAAAAATGATGGTCATTTTTGTCTCTGCTGTTGTGGAGATTTTCAAAGTCTCTCCCTTCTGGATCATCTCCTCAGCAAATTATACCAAAATGAAAAGTGGTGGAGAATGTTGGAATCAATTCAATGTGTTTCTTCTCTCTGGGAGTTTGGACACTCAGGTTCTGGGTACCCTGATTTCTTGCTGATGCCTTTAAATAGCTACTTAGTTTTAATTAATTTTATCTATCTTTCATAATTGTTTTTGCCAGGTGAGATGACTTGATACAAATTACTTTGTCATAGCTGGAATTGGAAGTGGAAAACTTTAAATAGCATTGAGTTAGGAGTTATGTCATACCTTGATAAATTTCCAACTGAAAATGTCCATGCTTGCTGATTTGTCTCTTTGTTGATAGGCGAATACTAAATACAATGTCCTATTTAAAAGATACTTAGATTTTCTTAATCTTTCTAGTCATTTTGGTCATTTATATTTTCCAACGGAAATAATCATAACCATCCGGGGTTTCTAATATATTTGCCTTAAGAAAATGATCTCATATATTTATTTAATTTGGTCAATATCTTCATTCCTTGCCAAATTTAGTATTTGTGATCTATTCCTTATTGATGTGGATTAAAACTCTAGTGATTATTTTAATATTATAAATTATAATTGTTCATCCCAAAGAAATAGTTCTTAGGCTTACTTTTTTTACCCTATCATTCTAATTTCAGGTCATGAATTTATGCTTCAATTTTATTAAAAAAATTACTATTCCTTCGAAGTTATTTTATTAATGTTTAGATTTTTAGCATAATGTATAATTCAGCAAATAATATATATTATTAAAAATATATAATAAAAGAAGAAAATATAATAGGTTAAAGTATATAAGAAGTAAAGGTGTGAGTTTCAAGAATTATAGACATAGTAAATGTAACGGTTATAAAACTAACCCTCCAGTCATAAAAATAAAATTATAAAACTGAGTGAAAAATATGCAGCATTGTAGGTTGATCAGCTTAGCATGTCTTCAAGTATCTATGAATATTATTCTACTCTTGTTATTTTTCCTTTTGATTTGTTTTCCTTTATTCTGCTTAATATTTCATTTCATTGGCTAAATTTTGGAAATATCTATTCTTCACTTTGCTGTTTCTAGTATGATATATTTTTCTGCCATTAAATACATTTATTTTCTCTTTTATTTTTTCCTAAACTCACTTTTCTTGTATTGTATTTATCTGACACTGCTTTAAGCCCTGTTATCTCTTTGTGTATCACTTACATCAGAGGGTCCTAATGCTCTGCAGTGGAGTGTCTGTTTTGATTTAATGTATATTTCACATTTTTATTAGCTTTATGACTCAAAGATAATTGATGTGGTTTGCATTCTTATCTATCTCTTTTTGTCATATTGTCCCTGTTGCTTTTCTCTACTAAACACAAAAGTATTTTGCATAGACACAAAGATGATGTCTTCTTTATTATTATCTTTGAATGAGACCCATTACACCTAAGCTATTTATTAAAATGTTGAAGAAAAACAGTAGAGGATATTATGTCAATAGGCAGAATCAACTTGGGTGTATTTTCTTTTAATACTTTCTTGGCGACTCACTACTCTGCAAAAATATCTTTTTTCACAGCCAATCTGTCTGTCTATACTCACTAATCTGGCCTTGGTAACTGTGACCATGGGACTCAATATAGACATAAGATGAAGAATCCATTTTTATGTAGTCCAAATATCTAGAAATGTAATTATTTGACCAGGAAGAAAGAACATAAAAAGGACTATGTTATGGTTTAGATATGAGGTATCTGTCAATAGCTGATGTGTCAGACAGAGTAAGAATATTCAGAGATGAAATGATTAGGTTATGATAGATGTGACCTAATCTGGATTAATCCACCGATATGTATTTACTGGGTGGTAACTGTAGGCAAGTAGAGTATTGTTGGAGAAAGTAGGTCACCGGGGGGTCATGCCTTTTGGGCTTTTATTTTGTCTCTGATGGGTGGAGCTTTTTCTTTGGTTCCTGGCTATCATGAATTAAGCTGGTTCCTCCACCATGCCCTTCTGCCATGATGTTCTACCTTATCTCAGACCCAGAGCAATAGAGTCAGTTGACCATGAGTTCATGGTCAACCTTTGAAACTGTGAACCAAAATAAATTTCAGATATTATGGTCACAGTGATAAAAAGCTAACTAAAATATATTGTTAAATAAATAGATTTTTAAATTCAATCTAGTGCTTAAACAATCTAAATTGGAAGGTTAGATAGTGAAATCAGGCTAGAGATGAAAGTAACATATATCTAGGGAATATGGATTACATGCCCACCTCATTTAAAGTTCACAAACTTTGAATCTGTTTTTATTACCATAACTCTAAAAATTGAATTTATACATTATATTCACAGTAAAAAGAATCACTTTTAATATCTGCAATTCCAGACTTGATTTTGCAGTCAAACTTTCTAGAGGTAAACAACCTCTGAAAATAAGCCACGATTCACTTGGGTCCATAATCCTGTTTACTTAAAAGAACATAATTTTTAAGCTTTTGTTGTTGCTGCTGCTGTTCTTTGTAACCCTGGGAAAACTTTGTTAAAAAAAGTAGCACGTGCCTATAATTCCAGCAACTCAGGAACTGAAACAAGAGTATTTCAAGTTCAAGGTGAGTCTTGGCAACTGTTATGGTATAGTTAATAGGTGTCACCTAAAAGCTCATGTGTGAGACAATGCAAGAAGGCATATATGTTCAATTATTGGGTTATGAGAGCTTTAACCTAATCAGTGCTTTAACCTACTCAGTGCATTAACTCAGTGGTAACTGAAGGCTGCTAGGCCATGGTTGAAGGAGGAGGGCATTGGGGGTAAGCCTTTGGGATATATATTTTTTATCTGGTGAGTGGCGATCTCTCTCTCTGCTCTCTGATCATCATGTGAGCTGCTTGGCTCTGCCACACTCTTCTGCCATGATGTTCTGCCTCTGTTGGAGCACCAAGGAATGGAGCCAGCTGTCTATGGTCTGAGAACTTTGAAACTTTGAGTCCCCAAATAAACATTCCTCCTCAACTTGTTCTTGTCCGATCTTTTAGTCACAGCAGTAAAAATGTTGACTAAAACAGCAACTAAATAAGACTCTGTCTCAAAATAAAAAATAAAAAATATTTTTTTAAAAAAGGTCTGGGATGTAGCTCAGTGATAAAGCACCCCTGGTTTCAATCCTCAGTACCACAATAAAAAGTATAGAGATGATGAAGTATATCAAAACCACAGTATTAGCATTTTAGAGATATTTTGTTTACTCACTTGGTGGTAGTGTTTAACATTTATAGGTTGGTATTTTCAATTTCAATTTTAAATGGGTATGTGAATATTTCAGGCATTGTGTTTTTAAGTTGAAAAGAATAAGAGTCTCTACTAAGATGCCAGTACTGGTTTAACATTTAAAAGAATTTAAGATTCACAATTTTGTAGTTTAATTTATTAGCTTTATAAGGATTATTTTAGTACTCTGGAAGATTTTGTTTGTTATTCAGATAATTAAAGTGCTCACAAAGATAATTGAACATATTAAATTTATAAGTTCAGTTTAAAATCTTTAAGGGAGTTTAATTAACTAAGTTGTAAATGGAAGTAAATATTAATCAAAGTCCCCCTTAAGATGATTTTTAAATGTACTAGATTTATAAACAGAAGAATAAGATTTTTAATTTAAACTCTAAATTTTAAATTGTTTTAATAATTTTATTTTAATATTCTGCACATTGGATTAAAATACTTAGCTTATTATAAATAGCCCTTTTTTGAAAAACTATTGCACAAATTTAGAAATCTTCTATACCACATGTTTTCTGACTAAGTACAGAATTTTACTGCTTTAAACTGGGGTTGTAGTGCAGTGATGGAGTGCTTGCCTAGCATGTGTGAGGCACTGGGTTCAATTCTCAGCCCATATATAAATACATAAAATAAAGGTCCATTGATAACTAAAAAAAAAAAAAAAAAAAAAGAATTTTACTGTTTATGTGATATTTACTATAGATCAATCCATCTCTTCCTTAAAAATCTTTTGATTAAGTCATATACTTCACCACCATGTATCAGATTTGAATTCCTTTCAAGGAGGTGAGATCAATTAAAATAGTAGTCTCCCACCAAAACCCATTACCTACAGGGATATGTTACAAGATCCCCAGTAGATGCTTGAAACCATGGGTGTTACCAAACATTATACATATACTCTATTTTTTTCTGTATAAGCATATCTATTATCATATTTAATGTACGTATTCAGAATAGTAGAGATTAACAATAACTACTAATACAATAGAAAAAATTATAACAAATACTATAATAAAATTGCCAACACCACTACTCTTGTATTTTCCTGCCATTATTAAGGAAAATAAGCATTACCTAGACACAAATACTACACCACCACTATGGTTGGTCCGATAACCAAGGTCACCCTTAGCTAACTAACCAGCAGGTCTGCCATATACAACATAGACATACTCCACAAAGGAATGATTCACGTCCGGGTGGGAGAGGGAATATGGCAGAAGATTTCATAATGCTACTCAGAATGACATATAATTTAAAACTTATAAATTGCTTATTTCTAACATCATCCATTTACCTACAAATGTCATAATTTTATTCTTCTTTATAGCTGAGTAATATTCCATTGTGTATATATACCACAGTTTCTTTATCCA
>JAJEJO010000424.1:220000-245774 GCA_020662805.1 Glaucomys volans
ACATTGATGTGGCTGCATCACTGAGGCAATCTGATTTTAAGTCCTTTGGGTATAAGCCAAGGAGTGGGATAGCAGGGTCAAATGGTGGATCCATTCCAAGTTTTCTAAGGAATCTCCACACTGCTTTCCAGAGTGGCTGCACCAACTTGCACTCCCACCAGCAATGTAAGAGTGTACCCTTTTCCCCCACATCCTCGCCAACACCTGTTGTTGCCTGTGTTCTTGATAAAAGACATTCTAATTGGGGTAAGATGAAATCTTAAGGTGGTTTTGATTTGCATTTCTCTTATAACGAGTGATGTTGAACATTTTTTCATAAATCTGCTGATTGCTTGTAGATCTTCCTCTGTAAAGTGTCTGTTCATTTCCTTGGCCCATTTGTTGATTGGGTTATTGGTGTTCGTGGTGTAAAGATTTTTGAGTACTTGGTAGATTCTGGAGATTAGTGCTCTGTCCGAAGTGTGTGTGGCAAAGATTTTCTCCCAATCTGAAGGCTCTCTCTTCACATTGCTGATTGTTTCCTTTGCTGAGAAGAAGCTTTTTAGTTTGACTCTATCCCAATCATTGATTCGTGCTTTTATTTCTTGCGCTTTGGGAGTCATGTTAAGGAAATCTGGTCCTAGGCCAACATGATGAAGATTTGGACCTATTTTCTCTTCTACTAGGTGCAGAGTCTCTGGTCTGTTATGCTAAGTGAGATCAGCCAATCCCATAAATCCAAAAGCCGAATGGTCTCTCTGATAAATGAAGGATGATGCATAATGTGGGGGGGGGAAAGATGGCAAGAATGGAGGAAAGATAGCTAGCATAGAGGGAAGGGAGGGGTGGGGGTGGGTGGGGGGTAAAATTAATAACAATGTGTGACAGATACCATTGCCCTGTGTACATGCATGAATGCACAGATGGTGTGACTCTACTTTGTGTACAACCAGTGAAACAATAGCTGTACTCCATTTGTGTTCAATAAAAAAAATAAATAAATAAATTTTAAAAATAAATAAATAAATTGTAATACAGTAAATAAAGGATTTATATGACCCATAGCGTTACTATTTAACTAGGTATCTACTACCTGGTATTTGGAAGGAAATACTCAGGAAAGTTGAGTAATACATTTTTTTTGTATATTTAATCTTGTATTACATAAGCATCTGTTTTTCTTCTTCCAGCATACCTAGCACAATTCTTTGCCCATAGTTAAATGTTTAAAACAAAAATAAAATGAGCACAACCATTAAAAAAAAAAATTGCTTATTTCTGGAATTTATCATTGAACATTTTTTTTCCCACAGTTGGCACAGGTAACTGAAACTATGGAAAGCAAATTCACCAATAAGGGGGGAATGACTTTATGTTCCTTTGAACTCAGCAGACATAATCAGTGTGGCCTGCAATCAGATTTATAATCAACACAACGACTATATCCTGAAATATTCATTCTAAAGTGGTTCCCCTCTAACTCCTCTGCTTCTGACCAACTCATACTTTTGGTCTTTGCACTGGAAATGATCCTGAAACTTTTCTTCAGTTTAAAGAAGTTGTAACTATTTTGTTCTCCTGAGAGCTAGACTCTTAGTGAAGGTAGAGACTATTAGGACAGGAAGATTAATGTAGGTTCCAGTCTCCACAAGGTTGTCTGGAGACTAAATGTTTAAAACCATTACTACAACAAGACTCAGAAAGGGAATTAAAACTCATCAAAAATAGGAGAGACAGAGAGAGAGACCCTTAAGCAATTAAATCACAATGTCAGGTATTTTTAGTAGGAAGAAGAGATTTTGTATTTTATTCTGGGAAAAGAAATCAACACTATGTATTATATGTATGTATTTTGGAAATAGAGACATATTAACTGCTTCAATGGGCAGTTTGATAAAAATTTTTAAAATAAAGTCATTGTTACAAAGCATGAAAAAATATAAAATTCTTATATTTATGTAATAGCTAATATTCTCTTATTACTACTTGGAAAATAAAATTAACAATTGATAGCAATTTTTAAAACATTACAAAGAAGGCTGCTGAAGAACTTTAGTGTGAAATGTAGTCATTAAGAATATAAAAATTTTGATAGATTCTCTTTTTAAATAGACTCCCAAACATTATTATATTAACAGATTTCTTCAGTAATTCATTATATCAAAATGTTCTAAGAATGTTTACTTAATTACATAAAATTATTTATTATATAATGGTCTTGAATCAGGCAAAATGACCACTTTTTAGTTTTAGAAATTATGCATTGGAGATCAAAGGACAATTTACATTTATCTAGGCCACTTCTGAATTTCTGGGTAAACTGGTTCCTTGAATTAACTCATTTGACTATTGACATGGAGTCTCTTTCAAATTAAAAATAAACAAGTCTCTAATAAAACGAAAGGTTAAAAAAGTTCAAAGTGAAATTGAAAGATGGAATCCGAACTTTTATTTAAGATAAAATGTCCTTTGACAGTGTAGAGATCATCATCCCAAAAGGCAGAATTTATATAGCCTCTCCCCAAAGAGCATACAATCAACAAGTTAATAGCTGATTTTTTCATGGATAACATAAGGGAAGATGAAAGAGAAAATAATTACACCAAAATCCTTTTTAAGTTCAAAAGGGTCCTAAAGTCTCAAAAATCTAATTCAGATAAGAAATTAATTCATCTACATCCCTCCACAATCAAGGTATTCACCAACTTTTCTCCTAATGCTTTGTGTTTCCATTGCAAAATTTGCTTTAAACTTGGTCTTACTAGGCATTATAGACAGGTAGTAAATCTTTCATTTTTATTCACTTATTAGCTTAAATATTCTTAAAAGAACATTTTTTCCCAAATGTTTTCTTGGTTACCCTAAAATACAGCAAACAGGAAGAGCAAGATAAGTAGATATGTGATTGAACTTGATTCCCCACTCTCTTTCTTAAGTAATGAATCGAAGCTTCAACAACGTTCAACAGTGATTAAAAACTTATTTCCCACAAGGAAATGTAAAATTTTTGTAAGAGAATGATAAATAGTATTCACTCAACAAATATTTCATGGGTGCCTATTATCCGTTCTCCAACAATGGGGAGAAGATGACCAGGTTTAAGATGCTCATCAAGACATCAGCAAGATGGTGGCAAATGAAGCCCCAGACTTCACTTCCATCCATAGAGACACCAATTCAACAACAACGCACAGGGCAATTCCCTTTATGAGAAATTTAGAAACTAATTAAGAAAATCATGAATCCCTGGTGAGCTTGAAGCCAGGAACAATGAAACTAGTAGGAAAATTTGTGACACTCACTTATCTGCCCCAACACAGTGCAATGCAATAAGAAGCTCCCAGTTCCTAGTATATTCCTGGGAAGAGAAAGAGAAGCTTAGATCATACCTCTAACATTCTGACTTTTGGGAGACAGGGCTACCTAAGGTACTGACAATAGCCAAGAGGTGGGAACAAATTAAATGTCCATCACAGGAGCATGGATAAAGATAATATGATATATGCATAGAATATTATTCACCTTAGAAAGGATTATCTGTCACATGTTGAAACATGTATGTGTTTTAAGGATCCTAATACTAAGTGAAGCAAGCCAGTTACAAGAAAAAATACCTCATGATTCCACTTCTATGAGGTTTCTAAAGTAGTCAAATTATTAAAAGCAGAAAGTGAATTGGTCATGGCCAGGGCCTGAAGGGAGGAGGAAATGGGTAACTGCTATTCGATAGATACAGTTTCAGTTAAACAAGATGAAAAGTCCAAGATTTCTGCTGCACAGTACTGTCCATCACATTAGCAAACTGTTATGAACACTTGAAGTTTTGTTAAAAGGGTGGACTTTATGCTATGTGTTTATCACACACACAATTCTGTCTGCATTGTGCTTACATCTGAGTGGTGAAAGACTGGTAAACTAATAAATGGTAGTGATAAATGCTGTAAGATATCTACAGAAAAGAGAAGAAGTTAAGGACATGAGAGTGTAATTCTAGATGGTTAATAAAAACGTCTATGTTAAAATATGACAGGGACCAAGATCTGAGGGATATGAGTCACATGGAATGCCCAAGACATAGAGTAAGGCAAATAGAGAAAGTAGTGAGGATGATGATGCTGAAGTGAAATCACACTGACATATTTCAAAAACAGCAGCAAGGACATAATGTAACTGAATGTGAGAGGGCAATAGCAGATGGAGAGTTTGTCAAGAGATGTCATCCAGGGTCAGGATCCTATAAGGATTTGGAGGCTCCACAAGAACTTCAAATTTAATTCTGAATAAGATGAGAAGCATTCAAAGTGTTTCAGGGAGGAGTGAAAGGATCTGTCCTATGTTTGAAGAGGGTTGCTCTACCTGCTCAGCACAGTAGAGAGGTGGAGGGCAGAGCTGGGAGCATGGAGGGTGGTGGGGCTTCTTGCACTATTCTTATGGAGAAGATGCAGAGGTGGTGACAGGTGCTCAGGTGACAGGTGACTGACTACCACTCAGACTACCACTTCCTCCGGGCAGAGGGCTATCGGGCTCTCCAGGGTTCTTCACAGTTTTTTTGTTCATTTCTCAGATGCAAACAGAATCTCTTGGCTCTGTAACATCCCTACACCTGGATTCTCATCAGGGCATCTGCAGTCCTTTCTAGATTACTTATTTTTTAGTAATGAGAACTCCAGTGTCCCCATATTAATGGGTATGTTAATACAGATGGTCCAAGGCATAGCAGGGAGGGGATGTTTCCCTCCTGTGTTAACACCTACACCAGAAAAATAGAAGGATGTGTCCAAAAAGTCTTCCTATTGGCATAGGCCCTTACATTCTGTTAGGAAACCTTTACAAGTAAAGATAAAGGCTTTTCTACTTATTTTCAGAATATCTTTTCTTTTTTTTCATGAAGAGAATCAAAGACATTTTTATTCTAATGATTGCTTTTCATGAATTTACCAGCACTCTTGCTAAATGATTGATGTTTTTCCTCAAATTTGGTGTGATGTTGTCCTAAGTTCTTTTTTTTTTTTAGCTTTTTTTTTTTTTTTTACTTAATTTTGATTCATTGAACACAAATGGAGTACAGTTATTGTTTCTCTGGTTGTACAAAAAAGTAGAGTCACACCATCTGTGCATTCATACACGTACACAGGGCAATGATGTCTGTCACACATTCTGTTATTATTACTCCTCCGGCCCCCGACCCTGGCCCTACCACTTCCTTCCCTCTGTGCTATCTATCCTTCCTCCATTCTTGCCACCCTTCCACCCCACATTGTGTATCATCATTCACTTATCAGAGAGACCATTCCGCCCTTGGATTTTTGGGATTGGCTAATCTCACTTAGCATAACAGTCTCCAACATCATCCATTTACCTGCAAATGCCATAATTTTATTCTTCTTTATGGCTGAGTGATATTCCATTGTGTATATATACCACAGTTTCTTTATCCATTCATCTATTGAAGGGCATCTAGGTTGGTTCCACAATCTAGCTATTGTGAATTGGGCAGCTATGAACATTGATGTGGCTGCATCACTGCAGTAATCTGATTTTTAAAACAGCATGGTATTGGCACCAAAATAGACAGGTAGATCAATGGTACAGAATAGAGGACACAGAGACAAACCCACATAAATACAGATATCTCATACTTGACAAAGGAGCCAAAAACATACAATGGAGAAAAGACAGCCTCTTCAACAAATGGTGCTGGGAAAACCGGAAATCCATATGCAACAAAATGAAACTAAACCCCTATCTCTCACCCTGTACAAAACTCAACCCAAAATGGATCAAGGCCCTAGGAATTAGACCAGAGACCCTGCACCTAAAAGAGGAGAAAATAGGTCCTAAGTTCTTAATTTTCAATTGCTGGAATTTTCACCTTTCCAGTACCTTCGTGTTTATCTTAGTAAAAGTGGAGAGAGGCTTTAGTGGAGTCAACTAATCAGATTTTATTTACATCCATCATAATAATGAAAAAATAAAAACAACAAATTTTTTTCTCCTGATTTTGCAAAGAACTTTCATGGAGAGGAAAAAAAGTCAAAACAGCTGCAAAATGTTATGAACCAAGGGACCATATGAGGTGAAAGTTAAAATGAGAAAATGTCCACATTACCTTGGGCAATGCTGCTCTGGGGAAATAGAATCTCAGCACCTGAGAGTGAATAATTCTAGAGAAATAAATATAGTATGTCTGGTATTCGGGGGGAAATTATGTAATAAAGAGATTAGAGGTCAATTAAAACATACATGTATAGACTTATAAATATAAAAATTGTTTTGAGAGATGGGACAAGGAGAAAAGCTAATCTTATTTGTCTTACTCTATTGGGTGCTTTCCACTAGGAGAACCATCCACATGTTTATAACAGTGAGGATGTGAATTGCAGTACATTTCATATTACATGAGAAACTCAAAAAAGTGTCTGTGTTTCAGGTCATTGAGTAATGCATCCTTGTTTCATATTTGTCCCTAAGTTCTGTGATTTTATGAATAATTCAGAGCAATGATTTTACCTTCTTTCTCTCCAGCAGCATTTGGCAAGTTTCCACTTCGTTTTTGTTGCAGAGACACAAAAACATTCTGTGTTCCTAGAATGTGTGTTCCCATTCTGTGTTCCTAGAATGGGAACACAGTTTAAAAATGTACTTTTTCCCATAATGAAAAATATTATAAGAGGGGCAACTAAGATACAGCTTACAGAGTTCTCAGTTATGATAACTAAAACAGACTTGCCCTCAAGGCAAACTGGCATCTTGATAAGTGTTGGTTATGAAAGAGAAAGAAGACAGCATTGGGTCAGATTGAAGAAGGAGAAAATCAACTTGGTTATAAATCCATCCACCCAAAACAAATAAACTCAAGTTGAACTGAGCTGACACTAATACTTGTTACAAACTATTTATGTGCTCCCCCAATCATTTGTCAAAATCCTAACTTCCAAGATGATGGTATTATGAGATGGGGCTTTTGGGAGGTAATTAGGCAGTGAGGAGGGAGCCCTCATAAATGGGATCAGTGATCTTACAAGAAGAGACACAGAGAGGTGATTTTTCTCTCTCATGTGAGAGAGACACAATTAAAAGTCATCTGTGAACTAGGATAAAGGCCTTTACCAAGAGCTCAACAATGGTACCTGTTGGGAGTCTATAGTTAGACTCTCTCACCAAGGCTTCCAGAGGGCTGTTGTTAGTATGCAGCCAAGGTCATGAACACCCTGGTTCAGTATATATACTCAACTTCAGAAACATTTGCTTGTGAGCACATACCCACTCGGTAACCGGTTGCCAATGTATCTTTTTTGTCTGGCCTGCATATAAAAAAAGGCCTATGGAAATGGCTGGGGTAGAGAAGGTAGCTGGGGAGCTACTGCCTCCTCCAAATAAAGCATGTCTACAATCCCAATAGTGCCTCTCATCTTTTTTTACCTGCCTGAATCTGGAATCTGCTCTCCAGGTCTGAGCCCCTGCAGGATACTAACACCCTGATCTCAGATTCCCAGTCTCCATATCTGTGAAAAACAAACATTTGTTGTTAAAGTCACCCAGGCTATTAGGTCCAAGGCTTAACATCTATGCAGCCATCTTAAATCCTTACCACCATTTCATAAAATAAGTTTCACTTTCCTGCCCTAAAGGGGCCCTTATAGAGAAAACAAAAGTTAAAATATAACTTCCCCTTTCCACCTCCCACCCCATTAACCACCAACTGAAATATCTCCTTATTTGTCCCAATGGCCCACCAAAAGCCTTTACACAGGCAGCGCATATGACCTTACACAGGCAGTCCAAACCCACTCTATAAAAGACCCTAGAGTTAAGTTCTTCCTGCCTCACTCGCTTTCTGCTGAGTGATGGCCTTTGTCAGACCCTGACTGACAAATAAAACTTCCTACGTGTGGATCTCCTCACCTGGTTTCTGTGTTGCTCATCTGTGTCTCATTTTCCTTTCACAGTCTATGGTATATTTGGTTACACTGAGTAGAACTAAGATAGTACTCAGCCATATGATACTTATCAGTAACTTGATCAAAAATATTTGGTGTAGTAATTAGTTTCAGCAAAGGAATTTTATTAATATAATCAAAACAATGTAATCAATGTAATCAAATGTAATCAAAACAATTTTAACTATAATTGCTGAGAAAAATCCACTATTCTTTGTTCGCAAGAAATCCATAATTCATTGTGTATCTTGACAGTGGTCCTAAAGCAGCAATCCCAGGTCTGGGTCACTTTCTTATATGTTTCCAGCCTTCTATCAGAACTGGCTTAACATTGAAGGTAGCTGAGCATGCAGGTGTCTTCATGGAGCTTAATATCAGAAGCAGGAGCACTTGAGAAACTGACCTTAGCTAACATCCTTCCTTTTGCCTTAGGCTATTCAAAAATAAAATGTGATACGATCAGGCACTACTGGCATTCTCAACCTAGTAATTAATGGATAATTCATTTCTTCATCAAAGTCTTCATCAACAGCCTTACTTATCGCACTCCCAAAATGATCTCAAAAACCCAAAGAAATTAAAAGTAGCTTCTACTGATAACTGTTGCATTTTCCCATATCTAGCAGAAAGAAAATTATTCAAAACCTTGCTTTAGCTAGCTCTTCTTGGAATATCTTCTCTCTTCCTATATACCTACATACATCAAAATTGAAGGAGCTTTTCCCAGAGTCTTGCTAGATGATTTCTCCCATCTGAGTCAGAATTAATCTCTATTTTATTTATCCAGGCAAAGAACTATATAAGCATGATTTGGTTTGGATATGTTATAGCTCTTGTGGCCATCTTCCTTGCATTTTAGTTATTTCTGTGTGTTTCTGGCTTATATGTACAATCAGTCCTTGTAGAGTTAGTAGTATAGATTTCCAAACAAATCTATCTCCGTTTCTACCCTCTATCCACATCCTCATTCCTCCACATGATTAGCACATTTGTCAATAAAAGTTCATTAAGCTGAACTGAAATCCCTTATTTTGCATAGATGCTGCATATCCATGCTCACGTAGAAAGGAGGAAGATGATTTTTTTTCTACCAGTGCATATATTGGTAAAAATTGCAGTAAAATCAAAAGCCCAGTCTTATATTCAACATGTAAATGTGACCAAGTCATTCATATTGAAAACAGTAAGTGGCAAGTTCAAATATAACACAATAAATCCTTTAATTTATCACAATCCCTCAAAAGTATTCATCCTTCTCGTGGTATTACATCCAAATTTGAAAAAAATCCAAAGAGATTTTATATCAATTGCAAAAAAAATTATTTATCCAGGTAAAGGATTGTATTTTACTTTGTTTATTTTTCTATTTAACTCTTGGCAAGTGACTAGAACCAATATTTGACACCTTTCTTTAAGGTTCTAATTAAATGCTTCTGTTTGTGATTCTCTGCTTGCATTCCCTGGCATGTTGTTGTTGGAATTTGCTTCTGCTCATGTAATTCACTTCCAGGACTTCTACTCTTTTCAAATGTGTTTTGAGAGGTACCACAGATTTTCAGACTTTGGTTTGTGCTATGGTTTAAATGTTGTGACCCTCCAGAATTTGTATATTGAACTCTAATCCCAAATGTCCTGGTGCTGTGAGGCAGGGCTTTTGAAGATGACTAGGTCATGAGCATGAAGCCCTTGTGAATGGGATTAGCTCCATTTTTCAAAGGAGAACCCAGTGAGCCTGTTTACCCCATTTGCCCTCCTACCATGTAAGACATGACCTATGAGAAATTGACCTTCACAAGGTCCAAGGCCTCCAAAACCTGGAGGCTTGATCTTGGAGTTCCTAGGCTTCTCAACTGAGCAATAAATCCTATTTATTTATAAATTTTCAGTCTAAGCTATTTTGTTACAATATCCTGAATGGACTAAAACAAGTTGTAGACATTCTTTTAAATTGGTATTTGTATTGAATCACATTCAGCTAAAATTTGCTTACTGTAATATAACCTAAAGAATTAGTAGCTGACTGATATTTAGAATGTCCCAAATTGATTATTTCAAACATTTTATTTTTGAGCATCTACGTTGGATATAGGAAGATTTTCACAAATCTAGGTAATTTCAGTTGTCTTCTTATTTTCTGCTTTCATTGGTTTCTTTTTAAAATTCTATTCTAATATTTGTCTTTATATTGTCACCTGCAGATTGAAAGTACTGTCATAAATACCACTTCTTCCAAGCTTAAATTTAACTAACTGCTAATATTATTTAATAAGCATTATAACCACATTTACCTACTTTACTTTTCCTTCTTTATTCCTGTACTCCTGAGCAATTGCTCATTTTCACAATTGTTATATGACTCATGACAATTTCATACCCCTTTTTGCCTTACCTTAAAATACTATTTGAATTTACACATCTACTCCCCATGCCCTTGTTCTTTGGAGCCTGTTTTCTCTTTTCAAGAATTCCTCACAATTCTTGACCAAAACACTTTTACCTGACATGAATAAAGGTCTTCACTAAATAACTGCATTTAATGGATCATCTTTACTAATCTGGTTTCAATAGGCAATACTATTAGTGTCTCTTAGCTGATCAATAAGTGTAGGGAACACATGCAGTTAGTGGCATATTTTTTAATTCATTCCTCTGATCCAGAATAACAAGTACAATGGGGTGGGGAGTGAAAAAGAAATAATCATGGCTACATCTGCAAGTAATAATTGCAGCCACTTTGTCAAGGGTAAAACAATCATCAACGAGCTCTACAGATTGTTTGTTACCAGAATAACTGAACCAAGAGGTTCCAACTCATTGATTTTTTTCATTCCCATATGCCTGCACATCTGGGACACAAAGAAACGGTGTGTATGGGATATTAGGCAATGCAGTGGTAATGACTTCTACCTACTAGAAGCAGTTATCCATGTTCTCTTTAGTTCTTAAATTTCAGAAGAAAATAAATGATTTCTCATAGAAATTCAGGAAGAAGTATAGCAGATATGAATGTAAAAAGAATAAAGTCATCATTACCCTATGTGCATGTATGATTAATAATAATGATATGAATGCACATCATGCACAACCATAGAAATGAAAATTTGCACCCCATATATGTACAATGAATCAAAATACAGTCTGTAAAAATAAAAATAACAATAATACAAAAAAATAATAAAGCAATGTCAGAAAATTAGAGGTTAAAAATTTTTATAGTGAAAGCATAGTTGGACAATCTATGTTTGATTTGAAAAGAAAATATATATCTAATGGAGTGTAAGACAACGTTTTGTATATGTATTTTTTATTCACCAACTAAGGTTAAGTGACAATGACAATTGCAGAGAATGTTGGATTATATTTCATAATTACTCCTCTCATCAGACATTACCATGTCCAATGTTTCATCAGGTTTTCAATAAGTTAACAACATTCACTCTGTGAAAAGTACCACATGAATTACTGTACAAGTGTATGAGGAAATGCACTTGTGTTTTCTCATATCCTTAAGCTTATAATTCAGTTTGGAGACTACATTATATAAATGCAAAAATATCATAATTATGCTCATAAATTATTTTTTTAAACATGCAAATTAATATGGTACAAGCTGAATACATAAGTATGGGGGTGTTGTATAATGTAATGATCAATGCCAGTTGGGATTAATCAACGAAAGTTTCTTGGGGGAAGTGAATTTTAAATAGAATTTGATATATTTGTTTACGTAGCATTCATTTTATGTTTTTTAATTATAAATATAATGTATTCTCATAGTCTCATGGTAGTAAATTTGCAAAATTCAAATTAGTAAGAAGAAAAAAAACTAAGATACAACTGTTCAAAGATACCACCATTCAAGTCCTGCTCTTTCCTTGCCTTTTGTTCTTTGGTATTTTCTTCAAAGTTACCATATTAGATATTCAGCAACATAACCTGCTTTGTTTTCAGACAGTATCTGTACATATAGACCATGAATGACACAAATGCCTCACACACACCAAATGTAGTATCAGTATAAAAATGTACCATATCACAAACTATATTCCTACAGCTAAATTATATGCTTTTTTCTAAATTTTTATGACTATAAATAACTACCAAAAACAAAACACCCATTTTTGCTGGTAACTTTTTTCCTGAGGGTTATTTTCTTAATATAGACTGCAAAAATCATAATGATAATGTCTGAATCATTTTAAGGATCTTATAATCTTTGTAGCTAATAAAATGTATCACCTCTTTATTTATTTTTTACTTAAAATTTCATTGCATTTATCCGAATCCCAGAAATGTGGGAAAAATGTTAATTATTATTACTTTTCTACTCACTTTAATATAAATTAATTTTGTAAATATGAATTGATTTACAAATTTTAGATTGGCATCCTTAACATATTAGTTAAGGATGTTCTTTCCAAGTTATTATGTGTTGTTTGTAGTTAGATATCAATCTTGAATTTTATTCAATAACTTTATGATATTTATTTCACTTTTAATATAACTCTTTTAATATATTGATTAGGTAATATGTTGATTAAATTTTTGAAGAAAACTTATTCTTATGTTTTCAATATATAATGCTTTGATAATGCTGTATTCAAGTATTGAACTTAAATTATTCACTTCATTGAGAATTTCATTTTGATTAAACTTTTTTATATTTGTAATGTTAAATACCCTCATTGTTATAACAATGTTATAACATTTATGAGCAGTTTTTATGTGTGTAATTTATCTTAATTATAAGCATATATCTGTTTTATTACTGTTTCTTTTTAAAGAAACAGATCAAGATTTCTTTTTCACTGTTTTTTTCATTTATTGTCTTCTTGTTACTATTACTCTCAAGTACCCTTCTTGAGAATTTTTCTAGGATATTTTTCTAACTTTTTAAATTCGATGCTCAGTCTGTTTTCATTTCTTATTTTTTTGTAACTGAACACTTGTCACTGGGTAATGCGGCATGTGCCTTTTATCCCAGTTATTCAGGAGACTTAGGTAGGAGGATAGCAAGTTCAAGGTCAGCCTCAGCAACTTATAAAGACCCTGTCTCAAAGAAATAAAAAAGGGCTGTGGATGTGGCTCAGTGGTACAGCATGCCTGGGTTCAATCCCCAGTAGCACAAAATTGTAAAACTAAAATAAAATGAACACTTTCTTATTTTCCTTTCATCCATATAAATTCAAATCATCTACAGAGTGACAGCCTCCACATTGTCTATTCTTGCTGCCTTTCATTACTTCTCCCACAGTCCAGATGAGATGACCCTCTTTTAGGGTTTAGAAATGAAGTGTCCCCCAAAAGCTCATGTATTAGAAAATGCGAGACTTTTCAGAGGTGTGACAATTAGGTTATAAGAGCCCTAATATAATCAGTTAATTAATCCCCTCACATGGGTTAACTGGGTGATAACTGTAGGCAGGTCAGTTATTCCTGGAGGAGGTGGGTCACTGGGGGCATGCATTTGGGGTATATATTTTGTCCCTGGTGAGCAGAACTCCCTCTGCTTCCTGATTGCTATGTTGTGAACTGCTCTCCTTGGCCATGATGTTCTGCCTCACCTCCTGCCCAGAACAGTGGAGTTGCCTGGCTACGTACTGAGACCTCTGAAACCATGAGTGCCAAAATAAACATTTCCTCCTTTAAAATTGTTCTTGTCAGATCTTTTGGTCAAAGTGGTGAAAATGCTAAATAAAACCCTCCTACACTTCTGCTATCACGTCATTCCATTGTGCAGACAGTAAACGGATTGGTGACTAAGAGCACTTCTAGTCCTTAATCAAATAGTTCAAGATCATGAATATTCATCCTACCTGCTATAAAGGAAGGTTTAAATCTGCTCACAGGTTATTCTCCACCTATCTCTTTCTTTTCTTTAAACACATTTTATTCATCATCCAAATCTGACTTCTAAGTAACCTTGGAGATATTCCAAAGTATCCAAGAAATGCAATTACTGACTTTTATGCTTTCCCATCTTATTTTATGATTAAACATCAAAATAAGGAAACAAGCAACATATTCCAAGTGGTTTCCATTTCCAAAGCAAATGTTAGATGTTGAAGCCTTTTGAAGATAAGAATGATGGAAGCAGATCTTTGTACAGAAGAATTATTTAATAAACTATTATTGAATAAATAACAGAACATACTTCCACTTTCCTAAAACTCACTAGAAAAGTTGTGTACTTCCTGATCTTTCTTTTTTTATGATAGGAATAAGCCTATTGCTGGTTTTAACTGCCCTCAAAAATTCAAACTGGAGAATTTGAGAAGGTAAAAGATGGAGAAGAAATTATTCTATATAATCAATGAAATGTTTATCAATTCACTGATTTTATAAATTTTCTATAAATATTTGTTGAATTTTATATATATTTTAGGTACTGGGAATATGGCAGTGAACAAAACAGAAAGATTTCCTGGTCACATGCATTCTATATTCTAGTGGACAGAAGAAATAATCTAATGAAAATCAGGAAATAACAAGGGATATCCATATTGAATCACAACTTTTATGTAGAATAAGGGTGAAATCACTGTAAGATATATGAACTCTTGTAAAGGAATGCAAAGCCACAGTAGTTTTTAAACAAGTATTTAATATGAACAAAGAATCTAATGATAGCATGCAATGTAAGTGGAAAACATATTATTCAATTTTCTACTACTACAATTGAATACAACAGACTAGATCCGTTAAAGAGAAAAGAAATTTATTCTTTATTGTTCTTTTTATACTTATTAATATATCAAATTTAGAAATTAATGTGATTCACTGCAGTATTGCCATAGGTGTATACATTGTACACTGATCATGTCCATCCACCCTTCTATTCTCCCTCCTCCCCTCTTCTCCCCTCACTTCAGCCCACTTCCCATTCCTCAAGAGCTTTTCCTCTGTTTTAATCAGATTTGGTTTTGTTTGTTTGTTTGTTTAGTTTTTTGGGGTTTTTTTGCTGTGACCAAAGACCCAACAAGAACAATTTTAGAGGAGGAAATATTTATTTTGACACAGTTTCAGAGGTATCTGAAACTGTTGGTAGATGGCCAACTCCTCATCTCTGGGCCAGAGGTGAGGCAGAATATCATAGCAAAGGAAAGCAGCTCTGGAATTTGCACCAGGAAGGGGTTTGGGGGAGAGAGAGAGTGCTTCACTCTCTAGGGTCAAAATATATACCCCAAAAGGACACCCCACCTTAGTGATCCCCCTCCTAAACCATAGCCTACCTTCTGTAGTTATACCACCCAGTTAATCCCCATCAGGGAATTAACACAGTGATTAGGTTAAGGCTCTCATAACCTGATCATTTCAGCTCTCAAGTTTCTTGTATTGTCTCACACATGAGCTTTTGAGGGACACCTAATATCTCAACCATAGCACTCTTCTATTCTCATGTTTTTTATTTTGTTTTGTTTTTTAGTTTTCACATAAGAGAAACATGAGATGGTTGTCTTTCTGTGTCTCACTATTTTCCTTAATATTTTGTCCTCCAGTTCTATCCATTTTCCTTTACTTTTAGTAGTATTTGTTTTATAAATTTAGGTGCTCTGATGTTCGGTTTGGGGTTGAATTTAATTTTACATATGTATATTCAGTTTTCCAAACATCATTTGTTAAAAGGGTTGTTGTTATTTTCTTCAACATGTCCTTTTGGCACCTTTGTCAAGGATCATATGACTGTGTTTATGTAGATTTTTCTCTGTATTTTCTATTATGCTCCATTGGTCTTTATATGTGTTTTTATGCCAATACCATGTTATTTTTGTTCCAATAGCTTCATGATATAATTTGAGATCAGGTATTATGATGCCTCTAGTTTCACTCTTAGAATTGCTTTGGCTATTTGGGGTCTTTGATTATTCCATATAAATTGCAGGACCAATTTTGTAGTTTTGTGTAGAATATCATTGATATTTTGATGAAAATTGCATTGATTTTATGGATTGCTTTTGGTAAGATGGACATTGATGATATTTTTTCTACTTATCCATGAACATGACAGATATTTCCATCTTCTAAGGTCTTTAATTTCTTTTATCAGTGTTTTATAATTTTCTTTGTAGGGGTCTTTCACCTCCTTGGTTAGACTTATTCCTAAATATATTTTTTAGATTATGTGAATGGAGTGAATGGAGTAGTTTTCTCGATTTCTTTCTTGGCAGATTCATTATTGGACTAAAAGAAAAGTATTGATTTTTGTAGGTTGATCTTCTATCCAGCTAATTTACCAAAATTTCTTTATCAGATCTAGAAGTCTTCTGGTGAACATTTTTGGGTCCTGTAGATATAGACTCATGTCATCAGCATACAGAGGTAGGTTGACTTCTTTTTTTGCTTGTAGTGCTTTAATTTCCTTCTTTCACCTGATTACTCTAGCTAGAATTTCAAGAATATTGAATAGGAGTAATGAGAGTGGACATCCTCGTTTTGTTCCTGATTTTAGAGGATATGCTTTCAGTTTCCCTCCATTTAGTATGATCTTGCTTTGAGTTTGTCATATATGGCTTATACAATGTTGAGGCAAGCTCCCTCTTTTCCTAATTTCCTAAGTATTTTTAACATGAATGAGTGCTGAATTTTGTCAAAGGCTTTTTCTACATCTATTGAGATGATTATGTGATTTTTGTCCTTGATTCTTTTTATGTGATGAATTACATTAATTGATTTATGTATATTGAACCAACCTTGCATCTCTGGGATAAATCCAACTTGATCATGGTGTACACACTTCTTCATGGGCTTATGAATGTACTTTTCTAATATTTTATTTAGAATCTTTTTCATCTATATCCATCAGGGATATTGGTGTGTAGTTTTATTTCCTTTATATGTATTTATCTGGTTTGGGTATTAGGTTGATACTGACTTCAAAAACTGAGTTTGGGAATATTGCCTCTTTTATATTTCATGCAATAATTCAAAGAGGATAAGTGTTATTTCTTCTTTGAAGGTCTGGAAGAACTCAATTGAGAATCTATCTGGTCTTAGACTTTTCTTGGTTGGAAGATTATTTTATTAGTGCTTCAATCTCATTGCTTGATATTAGTCTACTTAGGTTTTCTATATCATCTGTTCAATTTTGGTAGTTCATATCTACAGAGAAATTTGTCAGTATCTATCAATATTATGGAATATCTTTTCCAAGTTTTAGCAAACAGCAGGTGGCTGTGTCTTGTTTTTTAATTCATTCTGCCAGTCTATTTCTTTTAACTGGAGAATGAAGACCATTCACATTCAGAATTATTATGGAAAGATATTTGTTATTTTCAGTCACTTTGGTTTATTTCATAGATTGAAATCATTCTTTATTCTCACTTGTTTAATTGCTTTTCTGGAGAGCTTCACCCATTTGAGAGCTCTGAGGTTTGAGTTCTTTTTGTGTAAGGGTATAAGTATTTTCTGTAGTACAGATTTAGGGGTCAGTCATGGAATTTTTTAAGTTTATCCTTATCATTGGCATTGTTTTCCTGTTTGATTCTAAATGATACCTTTGATAGGTACAGCAAGCTGGGCTGGCAAGTGTTTTCTTGCATGGCTTAGACTATCTGATTGCAAATCCTCCTGGTGTTTACAGTCTGAATTTAGAAGTGTAACGTGACTCATATTGGTTTACCTTTATATATAAGCTGATTTTTTTCTCTTGCAGCTTTTGATATTCTATCCTAAGTCTCTATGACTGGCATTTTGATTATGATGTGGTAGGGAAGTTTCTTTTTTGATCTTTTCTATATGAGGTCCCCTATGACTCCTGCATTTGGACATCCATCTTGTTCCTAACATTTGTAAACTTTTTCTGCTATTATTCCACTGAAAATGCTCTTAATGCCATTACTTGTATTTTAAGCCCTCTTCTATCCCAAACACTCCTAAGTTTGTCTCTTAATGTTATCCCAGGGTTCTCATATATTCTGATCACAGGTCTTCTATTTTATTTTCTTTAGTGTTCACTAAGTGTTCTAGCCCAAATATTCTGCCCTTGATGTTTGAGGTTCTGTTTTCTATGTAATCTGGACTGTTGGTGATACTTTCAAGTGAATGTTTTTAAAATTTGATTTATTGTATTTTTTATTTCAGGAGTTCTGACTGATTTCTTCTCAGAATCTCTAAATCTTCACTGAAATGGCCTTTCACCTCCTATAATTGCTTGCTTAATTTGTTTCTTAATTCATTTCTTAGATCTTCTTTTAGCTTATTGATTATTCTAATAATTAGTTTAAAAAAATCTTTCTCTAGAATTTCATTCCCTTCCATGTTTGTGTGTTTCTTTGTTGGGGAATTAAAACTTTGGGGAGAAAACTTATTTGCCTCTTTCTTCATATTTTCAGAGGCATCTATTGAGATGGATTTCTCTTCCTCTTTTTGTGATTCTGTCCTCTCATGTATAGTTAACTCTTCTGTAATAAGTCCTACATTGTTGGTATTTCTTAGCTTCAACACATAGGCTCTGAGTAATCCAAGTGTTAGTTTCAACTGCCAATGCTTCTCAGTTTGCCACTGCAGGAGAGCTGATTCAATTCACTCTTGTTAAGCTGCCAATAACACTGTGGGGTTTTTTGAGTCATCATTTTAGAATCTTTCTCTGATATTGATGTAGATACAGATGTCCAAGAACAGCACTTGCTATCCCCCCTAGTCATTTTTACTTGGGGCCTAGCCATTGGTTTGGAGTTTTCTCTCCCCTGCTATATGGGTTAAAGAATTGTTGAAGCTTGAGTGGGGTGCTTTGTGTATGGGGCAAAGTTATGCTGTCACTTTGCTGAGTTGTGGGTATAGTTCAGCTAGAGTCTCTACCCTGTGAACCTTTGGTGTGCCACTTGTTTCCAAGCCCTTCTCAGAAAAAGGAGAAATAAGCAATAGCAACACAGGAATGATCACTATACACCATTACAATACAATAAATGTCCTTTGCCTTCTATAACATGTACATTAAAATTACTGCTAAAAGAGAAATGGCGGGGTCAACATTCAACAACTCCAACAACAATAAACAACCATGAACAATATCTAGAATTAAAGCATACACAGGCGTCAAATAGGCCCTCCCAATATTAATGGTTGCAACATGAATGGTGATGGCAGAATTTATATAAATTAAATGGTTACTAAAGACAATAAAATTACAGTTTATCAGAAGAAATGAAAATGGGTAGGAAGACAAAGTTTAAGATATTCAAAAGGTGAACAGGTAAAGCAAGAGAGAGTTAGCAAGGGATGACTATAAAGGGGGAGTTAAAATAGTTAAACTAAATAAATAATGAGAGAGAGAAAAAAAGACCAGGCGAATTTGGCTATTGAAGGGGAAAGAGAGTCAATAAGGAAGAATAAGAGGGAGAAAACACAAGAAGAAGTGAGAGCCAAAACAAACACACAAAAAAAATCAAACCAAAATAAATAAACAAAATCACTACCTTTCCAAAGTCAAAATAAGGGAAAATAACAACAGGTAAGGAAATACAAAAGAAGGAAAGAGTAATAAAAATGAAAAGAAAACATGATTACACACACAAGTCAATCAGCAGAGCTAGAACACATATTCAACATATACACCCATTCACATTCAAGCTCAATGGAAAAGGGAGAAAAGAAGAAAATAATCTTAATGATGGAACTCTCTCTGTGGAGCTAGTCAAAACTGTTCACAAAAGTGGATGTTTTCTGCCCATTTCCACACTGCCCTTCCATTTGGTCTGAGCTTTGTACCCCTTAGGGAGAGGAAGGACTAGGGGTTATTAAACATGTCTTCTTTGAGTTGCTTAATAAGCTGTCAGCTTTGGTTGCAGTCTTCTGGAGAGAAGCTCTCAGATTTTCTTCTGGATAGTTTAAATTAGAACAGAATATGAAGTAGTGATAATTGGGAGGTATCTGCTCTAGAGAGAATCACTCCACCCACCTTATTTCCAGACAGATGCCACTCTCTGCTGAGTATTGGGATCTTGGGCATCTCCAGAGAACTCCACTTTTGGGGCAAAGTAACCAACTATCCCTGGTCTCACACACAAGTGGGGTTTTTCCAGGATTGGACCCCAAGTGCAAATGTAACTAATCGCTGTCCAGTTTCTGGATTGTCTCTAGCTAATCCCACAAACCACCAAATCCAAAGGGAAAGTGAGCCACAATCTAACTCCTATTCAAGTGGGCTGGAGTCCCACTGTCCCACTGTACCACAGGGTACAATTCCCTTTGTGACTGCCTCAGTTGTGCCCCACCAGGAGGGCTCTAGATCTCACAGCACGCACATCCAGGGACAACTAGCTAATGCTTGTTAAGAATTCCCAGGTTTCTACAGCAGAAAATCAACCAGCAGTATCTTTAAGAGGGTATCTACCTCAGTTCTCTGCTTTCCAGCAAAGAACCAAGGAGCACCCTCACACACCAGGTCACCACACTGCTTCTGGAGCACTGAAGTTTAGACCGCCTCTCTATTCCTTGGTCCTTCCCTGCCCTCAAACCCTGGGCCAAATTTTCTTCACTTCCTCAGTCTCTGTGCCTGGGTCACCCCTCCCCTCCAGTATCAATTTTTAAGTTTTAGATGAATAAGATCACAGGTGTCTAACTAAAAAATAATAAGAACAGAAATATTCCAAAGGTAGTTATTTCTAATAGTAATATTTGTGATACATTTTGGTTTTTGGTTTTACCAATATGTATTTATTTCTAAGTCATCCACAGTGAGCATGAACTCTGAAATAATTTTTAAAAATCCCTTCATTGACATCAAGCATTACGTGTTTCTTTCTTGTTACAGCTTGTGCCTGACCTAATTCTAATCAGCATGCAAGTTGAAGAAGAGAGGGCACAACTGACAGATACGGACACATCACCAAGCATTTCCCCATAGGGCTGCCACTGGAGCAGCAAGCTCGCTTATTTATTCACATCCTTGGCATTTACATGGATAGACATACCCAAGGAGGCACAGGAGTTCCCCAGGAGCAAGTGGTCACTAGTTCGGACATCCGCACCAAAGGACACCCCAGCTAAAGTTGAAACAGCAGATGGAAAGAAATGACAACCCCCTGAAACCTCTTACTCTAAAGAAAGCACAAGGATGATCTGACTACAATCTAGCATCAGCTCTGAAGAAGATACAATCCTGGGCCCATCAGGTTATTTCTTAAAATTTAGAAGAGCAGCAAGGTAGCAGAACATGGCATTGAAAATAGTTGAGGCAACTATACTTAAAATGGATTGCCTCCTCAGAAAGGAAAATACAGGATAGTTGCAGTTAGAGTATTCTGAGCCTGGCACATGTGGATCCATGTTTTAAAATGTAAATCAATAGAAAACACAGGGTTTTATACATGAGATTTTAATTTAAGGACTACATTTAGTCCATAGTCTTTTGCTTCACAAATTATATCTGCATTCAGAAGACATTACTTGCTATAGAGAGTAACATTAATCAGGGTCTTGAAAGTGCAAGTTAATTTTATTTATTAAAGCGTTACAGGTTATAGTCCTGATTTGGATTATGTATTTGTGTATATTACCTTACAAAATTTGTTCTCAAAGTGTATTTTGGGAATTGGGTGTCCACAGCTCAAAACCATTTTCATAATAATGCTACGGCACTCTGTCTTTGCAAACTAACTCTGCTGCCAGTGTTCAAAGGAATTTCTTGGAAGCTCTATACCTGCAGTATCAGAACAGTCTGAATGCAGACATGAATATGAACTTCCCATTGTCTTCAATTAAGCCAGACACTAAAGACTTTTGAAAAGTATAAAGCAATGTTAATCTTCTCATTATGTTTTCTTGGCTTTGTAAAATATATTTTTCATGAAAATATCATTTATTTTAACATGTAATAAGTTTATTATGTTTATGAATTCATATTCATATATTTTAAATATGTTTTAAATTTTAAATATGATAAATATAACCAACTACATTTATATAGCTAACATAAACTCTTTTAAATTGTATAGAAGTCCTGACACTAAAATATTTGAGGTCCCTTCTACATTTTCAAGGTTATTTATGCTTCAGGTAAGTAAATACTGGGTGACTGAACTACTCATGTCTTCTTTCTACATTACTAGATTCTTTATATCAGGGATCAACAAAGTTTTTCTGTTGAGGGCCATATGGGCCTGTAAATATTTTAGGCTTTGAGGGCCATACGGTCTTTGTTTCAAATAGTCAACTCTGTCATTATGGTGCAAGTACAACCATAGATAATACATAAGCAAATGAATGTGGCTGAGTTAAAATAAAACTTTATTTATAAAAACAGATGGTGGACCAGATTCATCCCACAGGCTCTAAGTTGCTGGTTCTTGCCTTAGTCCTAAGTGTAAGTTGTCAACTCTTATCCTAGTCCCTACTCTTGCCTACTCCCAAATTTATATTTTACAGTGTTTATGTACATAAGTGTGCATGGAAAAGGAAGAATTAGGAAGAAAATCAGTATTTATTGGTCACCTGTTATGAATTTGGACTTACACCTATATACTTTAAATATTTAAATAGTTACAGATTTGTGTTCATTGTGAACAGTAATATTTATCCCCATTTTACAGAAAAAGAAACTATGATATGAAACAGAGCTGCATATTGCATGGAACATAAAGGTAGGCTTGAGCTCCGATCTATCTAACTCCTAAAATACTGTCATGCTCCTCATCGCTATTGTCAAAAACTAATGGTACTGCAGCATCTTTTAATATGAGATGCATTCACAAAGACTACTTCACTTGATTTTCACCAAATAGAACCTCCCTCCAGGTAGACCAAGTAATATTGTTCCCAGTTCTCAGATGAGGCAAACGGGGTCCAGATAATGTGACTGTCAGCCATTAAGTGGCATAGTCACAATTCTAACCTATAGCTTTTGTTTCCCAGTCTAAGCCTTCTGTTTTTCTTGATGAATTTGTAAGTTTTGCCCATTTTAAAACTCTGGGCAACCAAATTTTTTGTACATAACCTTTTAGTGCAAAACTTTAAAGTTATAGAAATTTCCAATAGAGATGTACAGAAAGGGAACATAAAGTGGAAATGTACATTTTATCTTTATCACTATGAAATATAATTCATGCTGAATCAATGGGGAAGCATCAAAGGTCAAAGAAATGGAAAAGATCTAAGCTCAGAATTAGTAACATTTTCAATGACAAACTCATCTTTGAAGCAGAAGGTAATGGAGCTAGTAGGCCATTTGAGTGACCCAGAGTTCCAGAGGCTTTCATTCCTTTACACTACAATAAATGAGAGTAGAAACTGAAGCTTCCCAAAGAACTGTGACTAAAATCTGTGAGCTCTTTGTTGACCATTTTAAAAGTTTCACCGTTATAAGATGATTCATCCCTTTCTAAAAATGTTTTCTACATGATAGAGTTAAAGATCCTACGTGGGTTAATATTTGCTTTAGGAAAGAACAATTTAAAAACCTATGAATTGAAATTAAGTTTACATTTTCTATACTGATAGTTTGTCCAAGAAAGGAATTAAACAAAACTGGATAAAACCTAAATGATGATGAACTTTAAAAGAAAATAAAACATAGCAAAAGTCTTATGCATTCATGATTCAAGTGAAAAAAAGCAGTGTTCAAAGTTCCAAATTTCCCTGCATATTTTCCTTTCCAGGTCAATGTTAGCTAACATTATCTTTGGCAGCCATCTTTCTATTCCCTATACTCAGTGTACCCAAGCTGCCCATCAGCTATGCAGATGTCCCCCCTTACCTAGACTATTATTCCTCTTGTTGAATCTCATATGCTCACCCCCTTGACCCCATCAAAGAGGACGTGGGTACAATGTCAGTGGGGAAGTAGGACAGTACTTCTAACTTTTATCATCAATTCTTCTGACATCAGAGACAAAGAGTATTATCTAATGAAAAGCTGACTGATATCACTGGAATCTGTAAAAGGAAACATAAGGCAAGGAAATCTGAAGTTACACACAGCAAAACTTTGATCCTACAACAGGTACATGATTGTGAAAGACTCGGACCAAAGAGGAGCAAGAGGCCAAATTGCTTGAAGCAGTGAACTTAAAGGAACACTTGGTAACCTCCCACAGTGACCAACATCTCTTCGGTAGGTCTGAGGTCTAGGTGGTCCAATAGGTGTTCTCCATCACAATGTTCATGCCTCTCTGATAATTATCACTTTACTTTCTTGCTGTATTATTCTCCCTATTCTGAGAAACTACTTAGAATTCTTGAGTGAAAGCCTGTGAAAATCAAGCTGAAAGGAATCTGAGAGGAAACAGTAAATCCTGAATTATTCAGCCACTTGCGATTATTTTATTTAAAGCCAAGTATTACTGAAATTTCAAATGTTGTTGTAGTATTATTAAAATTCTCCTCAAAAAATTTCAAAATGAAGATAAGCATTACTTTAGAAATGGGGAAAGTATGTCTTAAAATGCAGTACTTGGTTTCCTAAACTGGTTTGATGCCATGAATGAAATCATTAGGGTAAGAGAGCTCAGTTAATCAGTTTATTTGAGAACAATGTAATGAACATGACTCAGATGCAAGGCAGCCTTAAAATGGGATACTTGGAAATTATTCCATCACTTAACAGGAGTTTCCATATTGGGCTTCCTTAAGACAATTTCATTTTAGAGAGTTTAGTTCTTGGTCTTGTGTGCCTAAAAATTACCTGGCTTCAGATACAATATGCTGAGGAAAAGAGACCAGAAACAAAACATTACCTATGGTAACTTCCATTTTCATAAGTTTCAAAAAGAGCAATAACCAATGTATACTGAGAAAAATGAGCATTATGCTTAGCATAGTTGGTAGGGGGCATACTGAGGGGATTGGTAGGATAGGGGCAAGAAGAACATTCTGGATGATGAAAATGTTCCATACCTTAGTCTGGGTGGTCATCACACATAATTTAATGTGCATAAATATACCTTCTTGAGGTATACTTTTAAAATTTGTCCAGGGAGTATCCAGTTAGAAATGCAAATTCTCAAAATTCAACCACAGAGAATCTGATTCAGAAAATTTAGGAGTACAGAGTCCCAAATTCTATTCCCTAACTTTAAATGAGGTAATTCTTGGATCGTACTTTGAGGTTCACTGATAAAGCAAGTAGTGATTTAGTTTTAGACTGAGCTAGCTCAGAGCCTTGCTGAAACACAATGAAGATCTCTTTTAGCTTCAGGAGGACATACCAGACTATCACTCTCCATCTCTGCGTTAAAGTCAGGTGGATTCTTCTGTTGCTGCCTTAGACTCCTGGGGGTAATTAAGGTGAAAGAGTTACTCCTGTCTCTGACCTCTATGACATGTGTCTTGGTCTGTGGGTTCTTTGTGACTGGGGTTCAATGAACACTGATTTTTGATACCAGAGATGCTGTGTTTCCTGCTTCAAGTTTCTACAGAGTAACTGACTGATTTGTCAGGCATCATGGGAAGATGGTGAAACTATGTAATAATGATGCTTTTATATGTGTGTGTGTGTGTGTGTGTGTGAGAGAGAGAGAGAGACAGAGAGAGAGAGAGAGAGAGAGGGGGGGGGAGAGAGAGAGAGAGAGAGAGAGAGAGAGAGAGAGAGAGAGATTGTGTTGGTATGTGTGTGCATGTGTGTATACATAATTGTTATTTTCTTTTCTCAAAAGAAACTTCTATTACCTGGAGGCTCAAATAAATGTTGAAAATATGATCTTTATAATGAGGTAAATTTCTTTAATTTGTTTTTGTACTCTTAACTTATTGATTTCTGAAAGAGAAAAATGTTTGTTGTGTTTTCAACAAGAGTAATTTCAAGTTAATTAATTTTTTAAAGATATTTATCAAAATAATTATTTTTAAGTACTATGCACACATGAAAACAGGAAACTTTATATAGAATGTAAGGCAGTAAAGAATTATTTCAACACAAAAAC
>JAJEJO010000424.1:246174-270973 GCA_020662805.1 Glaucomys volans
ATACCATTGCCCTGTGTACATGCATGAACGCACAGATGGTGTGACTCTACTTTGTGTACAGCCAGTGAAACAATAGCTGTACTCCATTTGTGTTCAATGAATCAATAAGTAAATAAAAAAAAATTGTGGTCAATTTCAGTAAATTTAAGCACACTATCAATTACCCATCCCTACACTTCATCCCTGTGGCAGGTGGCTGTACACCTGCTCCTGCAACAGCCTTACACAGTTTGGGGAGCCAGGGCAAGCAAAGGGCCCTGTTCTCTACACACATTGCCTGTCTGTGCTCTGGTGGTGAATTGACTCAGATCACAAAGGTGTAAATAAACAGGAAGCAGCCATCCTTGGACCTCCCTTATTATTGTGAGCTAAGTGAAATAAACCAGGGACAGAAAGACAAAAGAATAAATAAATAAATAAATAAATAAATAAATAAATAAATAAATGTATGTCAAAATCATAGATGTGAAGAGTTGTCATTACAATGGTTGGGAGGAGGAGGGAAGGAATGGACCTTGTTGGTCAAAGCTTACACAGTTTCAATCTGGAGGAAGAAGTGTTGAGGTCTATTGCATAATCTTGGATTACAGTCAATAATAATGCATTGTATATTCCAAAATGACATAGAGAGTAAATTTCTAATATCACACCAAAGAAAATGATAACCAAGGGAGAAGACAGACATTAATTAGCTTTGCTTAATCATTCCAAATTGTATACGTATAACACAGCATCACATTATACCCATGAGTACATGCAATGATGAGCTGTCAATTTAAAATAATATTAAAATTAAGAACATGAAAAGATGGTCAACATCCCTAACCAGTAGGGAAATGCAAAATCAAAACTGGAATATCACCTCACACCCAATAGGATGGATATTTTTTTAAAAAAGATAAAGAAAATAACTAATGTAAAGAATGTGGAGAAGTGGAACCCTTGTACACTGCTGGTGGGAAGGTAAAATGGTATAGCTTATGTGGAAAATAGTATGACACTTCCTCAAGAAACTAGAAATAGAATCAACTTATCCTGTAATTCTAGTCTGTGTATATACTCAGAAGAACTGAAAGATGGTCTTGCAGATGTATTTGCACATCTATATTCTCAGTAGTATTCACAATAGTTAAAGCATGGAAGCAACCCAAGCGCCCATTGGTAGGTACATGGACAAGCAAAATACAGTGTATATGTATGGCACATATGAATATTATTCAGCCCTAAAAAGACAGGAAAATTTGACACATGCCACAACATGGATGAACTTTAAGGATGTTATGCTATGCAAAATAAGTTCATCACAAAAAGACAGTACTATATGAGCCCACCTATATGATGTACTTAGAGTAGTCAAAATCATAAAGAAGACAGCATGGTGTTTGCCAGTGACTGACAATGAGAAGTTACTCTGTAATGGGCATAGAATTTTAGTTTTTCAAGATGAAAAGAATTCTGGAAATAGAGATGGTGGTGACTGCACAACAATATGAATGCAATTGATACCACTGAACTGTATACTTAAAATTGGTTTCAACAGTAAATTTTGTTATGCATATTTCATCACAATAAATTTTGGGGAAATATATATTATCAGACTCCTGAGTATTGTGCTCTCAAAATACCAAGAACATATTGGGAAATCTGGTAACTTCATATTGGACATGTAAAAAATCGCCATGTATATTATTGGTTATTTAATATTTTAAAGTATAGTGTACCTCATGATATAACAAATTATGTAACAAAAATCTTTGCACTGTTCATATTAAGTTACACATATAGTTTGATATGTTTGCTTCAGATTATTCTTTGCTCTGTTAAAGAAATAAAAATGTACAGATACAACTAAGCCCACATGCAGATGTAATTCCTTTCTTTCTCCAAGGGATCTACTATCCTGAAGAGAGAGAATATGATTCTCATTAAATATGTAATATCTTGAAACAATGTATTTGTAGATTTTTAAAAATTTATAGGAATTGTTTATCTGGTTTGGGAACCTTTTATCACTTAGTACTTTTTTTCAAATTTTAGGTATACTCATGTATGCATAGTTAATTAAACCATTTTTATTTTAATATTATATTTATTTGATTAAATATACCTCATCTTATTGAAAAGTGAGTTTATTTGAATTTCCCCTACTAAAACTTTGATTTTATAAATCAAATACATTTACACATATGAAAGTCCTTTTTAAGATATTTGCTGTATAATTACTAAAATGAAGAAATGCTCTGTATCTTAAAAATTTAAATATCCCATAACTTACTTATCATTTTATGAGCAAATCTAATTTCAGGTGTTATTTTTTTTTCCTAGAATAGAAACTAAGAAAAAAGTTAATCACAAAACAATCTTGTTTCAACTTTAACAGGTATTGCCAAGTTGTTCTTCAAAGAAATTATTTAAAACCTTTCTTTGTAAACACTGTAGTAATGTATTTTGAAGGAAAGCATCACTTTTCTTTGAAAGGAAATTTGATATCATCACATGGGTCAGGCCCACTTAATTTGAAACCTTTCACCACCTTCTTTTTCTAGGTAATTTGTATGTCCACAAACCGGTAATACAATTCTACACCTCAGTCAAAATGCCCTTTCATGCACTTGTAGGAAGCTTTCTCTAATGATATCAGCGAGGGAATAAACTGTGAAGACCTCCAACACCCTGACTTCAGAGTATGTTTTCACTAGGGAAATGAAATGGATGCTGGAGCAAATTATAATGCATAATTAATGACAGGGTAAAAGAAAATCATGGTCTTTGATTAAAACAGTGTAAATTTTTGACCCAGCTTATTCACAAATCTAGAAGTAGTCTAGCAACTTGAATATTTTAGAAAGTGATAGCTTTTTGAGTTACTAGCTAACATTAAGAAATGAAATTAAATAAAATAATGTTCTTTTTTTTTCTTTTTTTAACAGTGCTTGGGATTGAACCCAGGACCTCATACATGCTAGGCAAGAGCTGTACCACTGAGCTACAGACCCAGCCCCAGTAGGAAGTAAAGTAATAATCATTAAGTAAATAAAATAAATTAACTTACTTTGATTTTTTAGGCCTTTATTAATAAGTAGATGTCAGGCCAGAGGTATCTGCCTGAGTTTAGAAGTGTGATGAAAGCATGCTTGTTTAAGGTGATGTTTCGGTTGTCCTCAGTTCCGTCCCAAGTTCTGTAACATGAACTGTTTGTTTTTCCTAAGCCAAGCTTCATTTACTGCTTGAATGGTCTGAATATTTTTTTGTCTTATTCCTTCTTTCATTACTTTTCTTTTTTTAAAACATGTATTTTAAATAACAGCTCTTGCACTTTGGAATAATTGACACTTTCATAAAATATCTTAAAAATTATATGTAATTTTATTTCAGAAGATATACATTTTTCATGAATTGATATTTTGAAATCAAATCACACTTTCATGCATTTATTTTATAATCTCAGATACAATTTTAATGATAGTTTTAAATGCATATGCACTATTTGACCTAGAGTTAACACCATCTCCTCATAGTAACTCAGCTTCTTTGTTAAATAGTCACTTGCACACAATTAACATTTATGTATTAGTATGCTTAAGGTAGCATGCAAAAGAAAATGCAGTTCAAAGGAACTTAAATAAAGAAAACTGATTGACACACACAAATTCAAGTCTGGTAACTCAATGAGTACTTACATGGACAGTCTCTTAACTAGCCATGTTTCAAAGTATGATCTTTTTTATGTTAAAACCAACAAACACCAATAGAAACTGCACTTCAGAGTTTGGTTTTTATCTTCCCCAGGCTAGCAATATATCCCCTTGCGAAGCTGGCATCGGGAGCCCTGGCACCCAGTTAGCCATGTGATCCTGAAGGTCAATAATTAATGCTCTACAAAGTGCTTTACCCAGAAAATTTTCTTTATAGATTTTGTGCTTTGTATTTTCATATACTATATCTTCAATAAATTAACTTACATATTCAACACTTCATTATAAAATAGGCTTTGTATTAGATGATTACATTCAATTGAAGGCTAATATAAGTATTCTGAGCACATTTAAGGTACATCCAGCTAAGCTATGAGTTCAGTAAGATGAGGTGTACTAAATGAATTTTCAACTTGTGATATTTTCACTCTCCAAAGGGGATTTTGGAGCAAAACGCCATCATAAGTCAAGGAAATCTGTACATAAAATTAGTCTAATGTATGGCCTAGGCCAATCAGGGCCCACTCTTTCTATCATGGTGAGAATCAAATGGTAAATTCAGAATTTCATTTAGAAGGAGAACAAAAGGAAGAATGCAAGAAATTCAACTTAATAATGTTCTATACTATACAAACTTAACAATAGAGTGAGCCACCTCTCTTAGTTCTTCATGTGGGTCAGCCAGATTATTATAGTTACATAATGAACACAAAAGATCACATTACTTCATTTTCTCTTGTCAAAGTGACTTTCTAGCTCTGAAATTCTGCAACTCCCAGGATGCTCTTAGGGCTTCCCCTGCCCTGGAGATATTGATCAACTCTTGAGTGTCATAGGCTCAGAAGTTAGAAAGTACGTTATTCGTTCTACATACATTGCTGTAATACAATGTCATACAGTCTTTTTATTTGTATCTCTGGCATTCATTTCACTCTATCATGAGATTCATTAAGATTTATAAAAGTTAAATGCTTTGTTGAAGAAATAACATTATAGATAATTTCTCCTGCACAGGGCCAATCACAGGGATTATGTTGCTTAAAATTTTAGTTTAATATTCCTTAGTACATGGCATGGCTTTGAATACCCTCAAGACTTATCAACCAATTACCAGATTTGACTGTTTCATATTACATGTATCAACTTTAGATGTTTTCAAGCCCTTTCAACACAGAGCATGTTATGCAACAGATTTTGTCTGCTTTGATTCATCAATACGTTTTAAATTTTATATCAACTGAATTCACAAGTTACTTATCACTTCATCAAATTTAAGTTAAAACATAAGGCACTTACACTGATCTAAGAGGATACTCTATGTGTCTAAGTGATTAGAACATTTCATCTATGTGATCAAACATGTAAGGTGCAAAATATTTAGAGATTAATTTAAAAATCAAATAATTAAGTATGAAATAAAACAGCATTGTAGGGCCAGGATGGAATCACAGGGATGGAATTTACCCTGCTGCCTGAAACAAGCAAAAATGAAACAGACAAATGTATGAGCAATAGTTTTCAAGATGTGGAACATCAGACAACATGACTGCTCTCTATTACAGTCACGGAGAATTTCCAGGCTATCACATATGGAGGAGGAACATAAGCGGTTCTCAGCAGACTCCTTCAATTAAGGAGCTGGAGTTGAGAATAGAAGGGAAATAAGACCAGTTACAGAAGGTGTACAAGAAAGGATAGACCAGTACAGAGAGGAAACTTGAGATATTAGCAGAGATCTCCCTCACGTATTCAGAAGAGCACTGATTAGTGCGTGTATATAAGGACATTAACTGTAGCTGGCAGAAGAACTACCCAAAGGGCCTAGAATAGCAGTGTCTCCACATTCACACAGTGCAGGAAGAGTGTCTTGCCCATATCCCAAACCAGAAAACATGGATTCACCTGACATTGATTTGAATGATGCAAGAATATTTTATAATTTGAAGACAGATGGACACTATCCAAAAAGAAAGAAAGGAAAAAAAAAAGAGAGAGAATCAGAGAATCAGTGACCTTGGAATAACCTAAAGCAGCCTCATGTATATAATTAGAGCTTTCCTAGAAAAGGGGACAGAAAAAATATTTGATGAGATAATAATCAAAAAGTGTCCAATCATGATGAAAAGTAAATCAAAGTAGATCAAGGAACTCAAAAGAAACATGAAGAAACCACCACCCATGTGTATCATAATCAAATTGACCAAAATTTGTGACTTTTTTTAACAAGGAGAGAAAAAAAGACATGTACATAGAAACAAAAATCCAAATGAGATTTCTTCCTCAAAGCAAAACAGTGATTAGAGTTGAAAAGAAAAATGTCAACCCACAATCATATAACAAATGAAACTATATTTCAAAAATGACTAGCAAATAAAGTCTATTTAAGATATAGGAAAGGTAAAAGGATTCAACACTAACAGATCTACACTGCAAGAAATGGTAAAGAAAGTATTTGAGGCAGAGAGCAAATGATATCAAATGTAGATGTGTATTTATGCACAGTAACAAATGGCACCAAATATTCTAGTTACATAGATAAATACATTTTCTCAGAATTTAAAAAATGTTAAAAATAATTGACTGAGAAAAAGCTATAGAAGTCTTATGGGGCTTACATAATACTAATAAAAAATAAATGGTAATACTGGCATAAAAGCTGGAAGAGAATAAATGGAAATATTTTGTAAGAGGTTTCTAATACTGCATATTAAGTGAAAAAATCTCATTGGATGGTAGACTATATTATGTTAGAAATGTATATAGTAAACTAAAAAAATTAAAATAACAAAGCAAAGAGTTATAACTAATAATTAAAAATGAGATAAAATAGGACTATGAAATGCACCATAAATACAAATGAAGGAGGGAACTTAAAACAAATGAGAAAAGTAGTAAACAAATAGTGAGATGATAAACAACCTATTTCAATTATTATGTTGCATGTAAGTAATCTAAATATGCTAATAAAAAGACAGAGATGGACAGACTGGTTAGAAAGTTAAGATCCAATTAAAGAGTGCCTGCAAAGCACTTCTTTATAAAAACAAAAATAAGTTTTTAACACTAATCTTAAGAAATCTGCTATAAGCCATGTTATGCCAAAGAAAGAATGTTTAAGAACAAATTCCACTAGGAATTCCACTAGGAATAAAATATGTCATTTAATAATGACAGAGGTCAATTCATCAAAAGGAAATTATAGTTCATACATTAATGCATCTAATATGAGAGATTCAAAATATGTGGAGTGAAAACTGAGAAAAAAGGATATGAGAAATAGATTGTATACAATGGTAGTTAGATATCCATATCTACAGAAAAAATTAATGAAAAATTCACACACATATATGACTTGAGTGATTCCATCAACAAACTTGATCAAGATGACATTTTTAAAACATTCCAATCAACACCTATAGAATGTGTATTGTTTTGAAGTACACAGAGAATATTTATAATGCTATACCTCTTCTGGGAAATAAAGCAGACTGAACAATTTGAAAGTATTCAAGTCATACAAAGTGGGTTCTCTGACCATAAAGCTATTAAATTAGCATTGCCAACAATAAAATATTTAGAAAAAATCCCTAAATATTTGAAACATGCTTCTAAATAATCCATGAGTCAGAAAAGAATTTTCAAAGGCAGTTTGAAAATACTGTGAACTTGATGGAAATACAACATGCCAAAATGTGTGGGATGCAGCTGAAACAATGTTAAAGAATATTTACACCATTAAATATTTACATTTAAACATAATAAAGAGAAAATTAATAACCTAACCTTATAAGATTTCATCTCACTCCAGTCAGAATGGCAATTATCAAGAATACAAGTAACAATAAATGTTGGTGAGGATGTGGGGGAAAAGGTACACTCATACATTGTTGTTGGGACTGCAAATTGGTGGAACCACTCTGGAAAGCAATATGGAGATTCCTCAGAAAACTTGAAATGGAACCACTATTTGACCCAATTATCTCACTCCTCATCGTATACCCAAAGGACTTAAAATCAACATACTCTAGTGATGTGGTCACATAGATGTTCATAGCAGTTCAATTTACAATAGCTAAGCTATGGAACCAACCTAGGTGCCCTTCAAATAGATGGATAGATAAAGAAAATGTACATATATATAGTGGAATACTACTCAACCATAAAGGAGAATGAAATTTTGGCATAGGCTGGTAAATGGATGGAGCTGAAGGATACTATGCTAAGTGAAATAAGTTAATCCCAAAAAACCAAAGCTGAATGTTTTCTCTGATATGTGAATACTGACTCACAATAGGTAGGGAGGTGGGTAGGAGTGGAGGTTCACTGTATTAGGATGGGGGAAATGGAGGGAAGGGAAGGGGTATGGGGATGAGAAATATAGTAGAATGAATCAGACATAACTTTCCTGGGTTCATAGGTGAATATACGACTAGTATAACTTCATACCATGTACAATCACAAGAATGGGAAGTTATACTCCATGTATGCATGATATGTCAAAATACATTCAACTCTGATGTATAATTAAAAAAAAAACAAATAAAAAATAGCAAAAAAAATCAGAATAAAAATTTAAACAGAAAAATGGCAGAGAAATTAGATGAAAAGAAAATATGGTTCTTGAGAAAATGATTAAATTTATAAACTTCTTTCCAGGCAGATATGACAGAAAAAGGAGTGTAGGTTGGAGAAAATTTATTATAATCAAGGAAAAAAGTAGGGTTATTCTACTGCTCCTATAGACATTGTTTGAAAATAAGGAAATACTATAAACTACATCAGTAGAATAAATTAGATAAAATGAACCAATCCTTGAAAAACAAAACACCCAAGATTCATTCTCATTCTAGAATAGATAATAATAGCTGTTCATCAGTTCAGAAATGGAATTACTAGTTAAAAACACCAAAATGGATATGGCATGTCTAGTTTTCTGGAAAAATTCCACCAATCATTTGGAGAAGAAATAATTCCAAATCTCCCTCAGAAAATAGAAAATATACGTGCTTCAGAACTGATTTTATTATGAAGCTAGCCATATCCCATATGAAATATAGATAAAATCATATTAAGAAAGAGAAATATAAAATATAGAAATATACAGAAAGAATAACGCATCAAAGATAAGGACAACACATTATGATCAAGATGCAAGGCTTGTTCAACAATTAAAAGTCAGTGAATATAACTTTGGGGATTAGACTAAGAATAAACATATAAATATGATTGTATCAACAGATGCAGAAATATTGAATAAATACTACAAAATTAAGATCCTTCTACAATGAAAACTACCAGAAAACCAGGAATAGATGAGAACTCCCTTTATTCAATAAAAGACAACCGCAGAAAAATACAACTAATATTAGAGACGTATAATCCATTTGTATTAATTTTCACTTAAAGTGTGAGTATGTGCCAAGATTCCTTTTTATAGACATCCAATTGTTCTAACATCATTGGTCAAAGAGTATTATTTCCCTATGGAATGCCCTTTGTAATTTTGTCAAAAATAAACAGACCATATTTGTGTCAGTCCATTTCTGGCCTCTGGTATCTATTCCAATGATCTATGCATTATATCCTTTTATCAACCTGACACATTTTTAATTACCGTAGCTTATGATCAGTCTTGAAACTGGGTAGTTTGAGCTTTTCAGCTTTGTACATTTTTTTTTCAGAATTATCTATTTATTCTAGTTCCTTCGCCTTTCAGCATAAATTTTAGGATCACTTTATCAATATCTACAAAAATGCCTATTGGAATTTGCAATGGTATTGTGTTGAATTTTTAGACCCAGTCATAGAGAACTGACATCTTAGTATTTGGGTTTCTAATCCATGACAATATATTTCTCAGATCCCAGTATATGTATCAGAAATTCTATTCCTTTCACCAATGTTTTGTAGTATTAGCAAGCTTTATGTATGATAGCTCAAATGCCCATCAGCAGTTGAATGGGTAAGAAAAATTTGGTGTGTCCACAGCATTCTAGATTACTACCAAGAAATAAAGGGAATGAGCCACATATATACAGAGCACCTCTGAATTTCAAAAAAACAATGTAGAAAGAAGCAACTTGAAGGAGAGCACCTTCCATATGATTTCATTTATCTGAAACTCTAAAAAATGTGAGATCATCAATAGTGATAGAAAGCCGATCAATGGTTGCCAGAGGAGAAGGTAGAGGCAATTAGAGAGTGATAGAAGGGAGGATTAACAGTAGGGCACAAGTAAACTCGGGAGTGCTGCATATGTCCACTTTCCTGATTGTGGTGGTGCTGTCATGGGTATATACAGGTCCAAACTGATCACATTGTGTACTTTAAATGCTAGCAGCTGATTTTATGGTAATTACAACTCAATAAAGTTCTTTGTAAATTTAACCCATGTTCTAGATATTAACAGTATATTAACAACTACTGTATCACTTGCTCCATATTTCCCCTCCAAAATTCTTGAAGGTTTTGTATAGATATCAAGATAAAGAACTCCGGAGACTATATCAGCGTCAGTTTTATGCTAAGGTCTCTCTTTCATAAATTTGTTCCAACTGAAAAGTAACCACATGCTCTCACACATTTATAACTAAACACTCATGAAGTTAAAGGGGTATTTTTGTCCCATAGAAGTCATAAATTGCAATTACATATTGTATTAGGCAATTGCAGTTTTGAAGAATGGATAGTGTCCCATTCAGAGTGGTTACTTAGGACATTATAATGGCAATGTCACATTCATCACAGCATATATGAGGCACGATACTTAAATGCGATGGAAAGGCCATTAATGTAGAAAGGTTTTAAAACTGTCATCAGATCCATTAGAGTTGATACTAGTATTTTACATAAAAATTGCCTGATGTGAGGATAAGGTGTCTGAAATCACATCATTTGAAGAAAATCAAATCATATACTTGATTGCTAGACGACATGACTGTTAAAAGGACAGACACAAATACGTATGAATAGAACTTTGATGTGCTGAAGGCAGAAATGTCAAAAGAAAAACTCTTTAAGAAATAGCCCAATTCTTTGGTTCAGAGCTGAAATAAAATGAGATCTGCTTTCCAGAAGAGACCTGAGAATAATATTTTTATCTGTAATGGAAAAATATTCATCAACACGCTCATACACTGTTGGTTCAGGCAAGTAACTCCATCAAGTCATCAAAGTGACTTTTGTTCTCCTTCTTAAATCTTAACATAGAAAATGTCACTAGAAACTTGTTTAAACTTTTAGTGTCTCAGTAATAGGCTTCAAAATCAATATTAATTTTTTTCTTTCCATATCCTGACATTTGATTATGATAAAGAACCAATATAAACATATTAACACACAGTGCCCTTCAATTTTTATTAGTAACAATTCTGTCAGGAGGACTTATGTCTAATATAAAATCGTATACATCTGTTCTGGGTCTAGAAAGTATCACCTTTTTGGAGTCTGGAATGAATCTTGGTAGTTATGTTCAGTATTAGCTGAATTATTAGGAGTCTCACTGAGGTAACATTTCTTACACTTAAAAAATAATAGACATTTTATAAAGGGGAAACTAAAGGAAGAAGATGGATCTACTTAATTGATTATTATGACAGGGTTTTAATAAATTTTTAGCAAGATCATGGTCCAGTCTGAATAATCCTTGAGGCACACTTTAGCCTACTTGAAATTTCCATCTGTGTTTAGCACTACTAACTTAAATGAAGGTAAAACCCATCAAGAGTCCAAATATCCTCACTTGGCTAGAATCTGAATGCCAAACACATGAAGTACAATAAAATTGGAAAGTAGTCTTCCTTAGAAGACCAATGTGGTTGGGTTTAATATGGCTCAAGAGTGCTCTAAAGCTGTCCCCTTGACTCTGTATCTTTCCCTTCATTGAGAATCGGGGTCCTCCTCCCACTGGGTATCTTACACTGCCATTTCTCAATTCCAATGGATGTGGAGTCTGCATCACCTGTGTCTGTCTCCAACCTGCAGTCATTTATGTCTCATATGTGGACTTACACTTAATTACATTGGTCTGTATTTATGCAAGATAGTGGGCATATTAAGGGACTTCTCAAAGGATTCAAACCACATAGCACATCAAAATGTCCAGCACTTAGGAAAGACAGTATATAGTGGGGTTTTTTTTTTCCTTCTTTTTTCTACTTTACTCCATTTCTGAATATTTTCACATTAAACTGCATTTCATTTTTTTAAACAGGAAAAGTTCGTGTAAATCTTTAAACTGGGCAGATTCTAACAAAGTAAATTTATAGATTAATGAAGATGCAAAAGTGGGGGAGTTACTAATCAAAAGGAAATTTTAAATGGACATTATATATTTTCTGTAACATACTGAAGCAGAACAGAAAAAGGAAGAGGGATGACCTACCATTTGACTAATTGAAGCAGCCTTCCAGTAAGTATCTTCAATTTAGGTGACTGCTTGCTAATCCATTATTCCATGTAAATCAAAACCCTTTTGCATCACATTTCTCTCACAGAAAAAGGAACTCTGGATCTCAGTTCAGCATTGTTTGCTGCAGACAATATTGTTTTGCTTCTGTGGATATTCTTAGGAACAGCCCCATGAGCAGCTGGTATTAGCATGACATAGTGCACACTAATGAGATTGCAGGATCCTCTTGATGGGTCTAGCCTGTGATAACTTTCCTCTTAATTCTGTTTTGTGGTCTGTGAATCATTTTGAACATATGCTACTTTGGGACTTTAATCAGAAATACTCTATCCAAACCATTTTTAATGTGACATTTAGGTTTGGAAACTGCTGTGGGTCACATATTAATAACTTCTTATCTTACTAGGATTACACAATCCATAGACTCATGTGGTCACTAATAGCACAAAATAAATTATCACTAATCATTATTTTTATTCTGATGGTAAAATTAGATGTAACTTTTGTTCTATATAAATATTTGGTTCATAAAAGGCTTTACACTAACATGGATATGTGTGTGTTTGCAGGTTCCAGAATAATGAGTAATAGACACTTGTATTAGTTAATTTTATTTTAATTCTCTTTATTCTCTTATTTTTATCTTCTAACACCCATTTTAACCATCATCTCTAACTTTTTAACTTGGTAACTGATATCAAAACTGTGAGTGATGTACACATTAATTAGGAATGAAGAATCCTTTGACTTGTTCCATAAAAATACTTTCTAAAAATGTAATAAAAAATGCAAACTTCCTGTCTTTTACATTTAGCTCAATTTTCATTAGCTTATAGCCATTTGCAAATGTATTCTTCTACCAGGGCTGAAAATAACTTCTAATTAAAAAAAAAAAGGAAAGAAAGAAAACACCTGTTTTGGGTCCAATTATGAATTGCAGAGAACTATCATTCCTAATTACTAAATAGCGACAGAATTCCCATTTAAGTCAAATCAACTACACTTGAAAATAAACCTAGAATTTCAATGCTATAATCATTTATAATTCATTCTGCTTCTCAACACAAAAATAAGGCTCAATTCAAAAGCAAGCCTCGGGTATGCTGTGTGCTTTACAAATCTTGCTGGGTGGTTTTAACATAGATGA
Organism: Glaucomys volans; assembly: GCA_020662805.1. NCBI lineage: Eukaryota > Metazoa > Chordata > Mammalia > Rodentia > Sciuridae > Glaucomys > Glaucomys volans. The sequence continues at coordinate 259,427 of JAJEJO010000424.1, forward strand.
TATCAAATTTTGAAAAATTTAATGAGAGGCAGGCTTTTTTCTTAAAGTACATTTGGAAAACTAATCTTAGCTTATTCTTGAAAGCTCTTTTACCCCCTGCCCCAAGAAAAGACAACCTATCATGATTCTAAGCATTTTTTAATGTTACCATTTAAGTAATTTAGAAAATGCCAATATGAAGCTGCAGTTAAGGAATTTCTGGACATCAAATCATAAATTATTTTAATTCATAAGGAGTGGTATACTTGGATTTCCAAGATTAAAGAATATAGAAACTACTATTCACAAATTAGTAGGATCAATGACCCAAAGAAATCCATTGCTATTTCTCAGGCAAAATTATTGAGAGTAAGACTTTCACAACTCAAATGCAATTAATGTTCTCTTGGGAAAGACAAAAGTCTCCCAACATCAATCTTTAATTTGTAGGAATATTCCAGTTTTCTCCTGGATATTACCAATCAGTGCACCCAATGTAAGGAGCATTCTCACTAATTTAGAAAGAGGATATTTCAATCATCAATGCATGTTATATGTCATTAAAATGTACATATTATAATGTCATATTTCTTCAACAAGACATTTAACTATGTTTAGAATAGTATGAGCCACATATGGATTTCTAAAGGAAGAAATCAATGGACACTTCTGTGCTTAACTCAGTTTTATTAAACCAAGACTGCTTCTGTGGTTTATTTTTGACATGTTTGTCTACTGCTACTTAAAATAAGGTCATAAATAACATTGCTGATTATAAAAAGTACTATAAATTCCTCTAAAAATCACCCAATACAGCACATATTCTGACAAAAGCATACATTGCAGGGTTGATTTATAGAGGGATATGGAAGTAGTTCAGTTGAGATAGAAGGCAAGGTTTAGCATCCCCTTCTGATTCTATGTGTGCGGGGTGATTTACAACCAGTTGAGTGCATGTTAAATTAAAATGTGGGTGCATCAACAGCAATAAAAACAAATCTGTGTAATAATTTTTTTTCAATTTTCATGTCCCTTGAGGTTTTGTTTTTGCTATGTTTTGCTTTTTAATTTTTCCACATAGATAATGTTGCTTTTGAGCATAACACAAAAAAATATGGAATCTCCAGGTCTGTTTTGAGAATCAGGATAATCCTAGAAACAACAATCACTAATCCTTGGTAGGAATACATATATCCCCCTGTGTTGTTCTTGGTGTGTAGATTAGAGGGAGTGTAGCCCACAATATACACCTTAGTCCCCAGCCCTTCCTCTAATGATAAATTGTTCAGACATAGACTTTAGCATTGGCAGAACTATATTTAAGTTCTGTCACTGTCACTAAGTATGCAGTTTTCAGTGACTCACTAGCATGTTTAGATCTTGGTGAGATCTCCCACTTGAATAGGAATAAAAATTACATCAAATTCTTATAGCAAACCAGGCGGATGGTACCTGCCTGTAATCTCAGCAATCTGGGAGGCTTAGGCAGGATGATTCCAAGTCTGAGGTCAGCTGCAGAAACTAAGCAAGATCCTGTCTCAAAATAAAAAAGTATAATAAAAATAAAAAGAACAAGGGATAGCCCACTGGTAAAGCACCTCCAGGTTCAGTCCTCCAGACAAAAATGAATAAATGCACAAAGTTCTCATAGAATGCAGGGTGAGCTGATGAAAAAATTCATGTAAAGAAATTAAAAACTGTCACACAATATTCAATAAATGTTACTATAAAGGTTATTTCTGAAAGCCATACATTTTCGTCAGAATTATTAAAATAAAACCCAGGGTTTTTATACAGTAGTGGTAACTATGAGCAATCATGAAATAAAATATTACCCTCAGTCTAGAGCATTCCCACAGAGACAAGGACTTTTAAACCTGGAAGGGAATTTTTTGACTTCTAATTTCCTTATTTTACAGGCAAGAAAACTAAAATCCAATGACATGCAGAAAATTGTCCATCGTTACCACACTTCAGCAGTGTAAAAATCTGTTAGACATCACATTTCCTTCCCCTGGATTTAGTTATCTTCTGCTTTACCACACTGGTCCTTCTCTGGTCAAGTTTCTGGATGGCAGAGGACACCTTTTCTGAGAGTGGTTAAGTTTCTATGCTTGAAACCATATAGAACTGTTCAAGAAGGAGAGCAACACATGGGCAAAGGACCTGAGAGCAACAGACACTGTCCTCTTCCATGACTAGAGTGCTGGAGAGGTTAGCTGCTCTTTTAATCTGGAAGCATCAACAAAATTTTCTTTATAATCAAAATTCACAAATTTCAATATTGTATTTAAAGGATGACATATTTAAGGGAAAATGATATGCATATAAAACAAACTATGAAATTACAAGGTGGGATGGGAGTGCAATTAGATTTTATTGATAAAACAGAAAGGCTTCCACCCACCATAGACTTTTAAAAAAATTAACTCTTTGTTGTTCATGAAAGGATCTGATGCTCCTTTTTTATTTTATTTTTTTTTTATTTTTACAGACTTCAGTTTGATTCATTGTACAGAAATGGGGTACGACTTTTCATTTCTTTGGTTGTGCATCATGTACATTCATACCATTCATACAATCATACATGTACATAGGGTAATGATGACCGTCTGGTTCCACCATTTATCATACCCCCGCCCCCTCCTTCTCTCATTTCCCTCTTGGTAATCTAAAGTTCCTTCATTCTTCTCTCACTCCCCATCCCCCAATCTGATTATATATCATCATCCACTTATCAGGGAAAACATTAGCCCTTTGTTTTCTTGGGATTAGCTTATTTCACTTAGCATGACATTCTCCAATTCCATCCATTTATCTGCAAATGCCATAATACTATTCTTCTTTATGGCTGAGTAGTATTCCATTATGTATATATACCACAGCTTATTTATCCATTCATCTGTTGAAGGGTGTCTAGGTTGGTTCCACAGTCTAGCTATTGTGAATTGAGCTGCTATAAACGATAATAGATGTTGGCATGGCTGTGGGGAAAAACACACACTTTTACATTGCTGGTGGAGTTGCAAATTGGTAGAGCCACTCTGGAAAGCAGTGTGGAGATTCCTCAGAAAACTTGGAATGGACCCACCTTTTTACCCAGTTATCCCATTCCTTGGTTTATACCCAAAGGACTTAAAATTAACATACTATATTAACACCCTACATCAATGCTTATAGCAGCTGATGCTTCTTCAGTGGGAAAAACCATGGCTTATTTTTTACCAAGCTATGGTTACCTACCTATGATGCATTCTAGTCCTGATTGGACTTTCTAAGCATCGTAGGGTTTGCCAATGAGAATTACAGAATTCTAACACTGCTAGTCCTCTTGAAGCAAAGGGCCTCACATTTCTTACCATCTTTCTGTCTTCAAGCCTGGGTAAAAGAAATATCTATGTACTGTAGATAAAAATAGTGACTTTCTGAAACTCTATCATATATCCCTTAAAACAATTTTGAAAAACTATAAATCATTCTAAGTTGATATCTAAAATTTTTGAATTTTTTAACTTTAAATAATTTAGAATAATGTATGAGCAGTGTTTTATTAAAATATTAAATGTTTAATACTGATCTTATTGATAGATCACTATTTAAAATGTTTTCAATGGAATCTGATTATCATATATACCTACATCTTCCATTCAAAAAAGTAATTAATGAGAATGAATGTTATGATTTAGAAATCCAACATTATTTACTTTTTTTTTTATTGAGGATTGAGCCCAGGAATGCTTTACCACCCAACCACATCCCCAGCCCTTTTTATTTTTATTTTGAGACAGAGTTTTACTAAGTTACTAAATTGCTGAGCCTGGCCTCAAACATGTAATCCTCCTGCCTCAGCCTCTGGAGTCACTGGGATTACAGGCCTATGCCAACACACCCAGCTATATGTTATTTATTTTTGATCTTGTTCTTGTTTTTCCATTTCACTTTCCCTGTAATTTTACTCTTAAAAAATATATTTCATGTGTAAAAATATTTTCTAACTCACTTAATAACAACAAACACACATAAATAATAATATACATTTCTTTATCATTTTCTATGGTAATTGATGTTGACCAAGTAAAATAAAATTTATTATATTCCTAACAGCTACAAATTTTGATAAGTAATTTTTAAGGACAATAAATACAATGTCATCAAGAATACATTTCTTTATGGCAGGCCTTGCTCAATGATAGGAAACTCAACATTTAACACAGTTGTTGCATTCATCTCAATGAAAATTGTAAGAGTGGCCCTGGTCCACAAAGACTTTATCACCTCAGGTCTTTCTGGTTAAACAAACCTATCACTTATATAAAGTTTCTTAATTGTTTATGTATTTACTTACTTCTCTCACAGTATCATAAATATTTCCTGTCATTAAAAAAATATGAATTAGATGAAAAAATAATACATTTCTTGATGAAATTGATGATACTCTTGATTAGTTTTTACATCTTCTTTTAAAATGAAACAGCATTCAGGATCAATTTTTTTTTCATTTTCATAGACACACACATTGACAAAAGTTGTCCTCCTATGTAAGTACATTGGATGAAAAGAGTTTCTTTATAGATATGAACTCAATTAATTGAACTTCTTTCAAGTTACAAGACAAAATCACAGATTGATTTCTCATTAAAAATATATCCATAATGACCTAACTACAAGTTTAGTTCTTCATTCAGTTTTGTTGAAAGAAATAGAACCCATCTGTTTGGCAAGAGGAATTATTTACCAGTAATTACCATCCTTTAACTTATCCTTTTGATTGGCCCCTCACACACAGGTAATTCACCATCTATAGATACTTTTTTGTGTGAAATCTATGACTTTCCTTTGTAAATTGGCACAAAGGCAATTATGAAAGGGAAATTTAGTAAAAGAAAATAGACAGGAAACATCTAGCATGATGCATTGTCCACTAGAAAATTGTCAGGCAAATCAATTCTAGGAAACTATGCATATGGCAGTTGAAGATTTGGAAATGGATTTACTTAAAACTATTCCTGCCAGAATGCCTGACTGAAAGTCTTAATGTATCCCCAGGGAAAATATATTCCAGTATGAAGACCACTGAGGTAAGAAATGTAAGACTAATTTTATCTATGAAAGATTTTTTTTTATGTTGCTCTTTAGACCTCTATTAAGTTATATGATCAGAAAGCTACTGCTTACCCAGAACCATTCTCACTGAGACATACTATATCCTTAATATTTTTGAAAGCTAAAAAAGAGAAAAAAATCATATACCATTAAATGGAAATAAGATTAGCTTGGAACCATACCTGCAGCCCAATTGAAAAAACAATCATTTAAAGATAACTTCATGACTTCCACTTTACAAGCCACAGGTAAGAAACTTAAAAGTTGTTACTTCTTACAAAGGACAAGTAAAAAAGCTAAAGAAACTGAAAAATCAGTCACTATTTTTAAATTTATCAGGGAAGTGAAGTCACAGTGCAAAGCCCTCCAAACTGGAGAGAGACATAGTTAGATACATAGATCCCAATTAACTACAGCAGAAATCTCTATGGGACCCAGTACCATGGTGAAAAAAGCTAAATTGTAATTGCCAAAGTTCTTGGAGCCTTAGTAGATACAATTCTGAGAGTTAAAACTGTAAGGAGAGTGATGTCAGCAAGATGGCCAATTAGGAGGTCCCAGGTTTCACCATGTTGAAAAGAAAGTTCAAATATCAACTTAAAAGAGACAAACACCTTGATGACAGTACCACAATTTAGGAATCTGGGCACTTGAACGCAAACCTCATTGAAGGGACAGATAAACAATGTCACTTTGTTTGCATCTCTCCTCCCCTTCCTTCCCATCAGTACAGTCCTATACAAAGATGATTCCCCAAGACCCACAGCTTTTACAATGGTAAAAGAATGGGAGCAGACATCCAGTTTCCCCACTATTCTGGAGGCTTCTTGGGAAGCCCACTCTGTTCTTACCTGACAGAGAACACTGGAGGAAAGGGCACAGTTAGATGCCCAGAGTAAGGTAGAAACACCAGAAGGAAGCAGAGGTCACAGAACCAGCATGTAGATCTTTGTGGTGCCTCTGTGTTCCTGTCAACTGTCTCACACAATCACACGTACCAACGGACCTCAGAGCCCAACCAATTCCACAGCCCACTTACAAAGTTGAGCTGGTAGCCTTTAGAAATATGGTAGAAAGTTTGACCTCACGTGGGTCAGTAGAGGGCTACTCTTGAACACAACTTCAAAGTCCAACCAAATGACCCAGCTCGAATACCCTGACCCAGAAAGTCGAGGAGAAGCTCAACTAGGATATAAATAAAGTCCACCTAATGGCCCTACCCATGCTAGATCTGCTTTACTTAGGAGGTTAAACAACCACTCACCTAGCAAAATACCCACCTCATGGTTCCACCATGACAGGGAAACAACCCTTAATCATTCATTTCTATGAAGCACTGTCTATAGTTCTGCCCATTCGGAGAAGCAACTCTGACTAATGTTAGAGCTCAGAATGTAGCCCTAACTTTAGATCCCAGACATCAAAACTGCCCAACCAGGGAACATGCATTGCAATTGGTCTGACAAGAAGCCATTATAGCACACAGTTAACAGCTCCATCTAATGTTAGAGCCCAGTCAGTGGTCTTACCACCCAAAAGAGCTCAGTCAGAAACCCCATTTAATTTCAGAGCAAAGGCAGTGGACCAGCCAACTAGAGAACACATAACAACCTCTACCTGGCTAGGGTGATCATCCATTGACCTTTCCAGAATTGATTCAGGGAAGATTAAATTGAGGTCTGTCCTCACCAAGGAACACCAATAGTGGTTGGACTAGTAGGCTGTCTCCTCAAATGCATAAAAGATTATGAAAAAACAAGGAATCACAACACCTCCAAGAGAAGCTAACAAATCTCCCAAAATGGAACCCAAAGAAATAGATATGTATGAAATGATAGATTGAAAATTTAAAATACTACCCATAAAAAATTCAGTGAACCACAAGAAAATGTGGCTAGACAATAGAATAATCTTTGGTAAACAATATATAAAAGTGAAAAGTTTAACAAAAAATAAAAATAAAAAGGAAACAGATAGAAATCCTAGAGATGAATACAGTGACTGAAGTAAAAGATTCAGTAGAAGGCATCCACAGGACATTTAAACACAGAGAACTAGTGAGCTAGATGGCAGAGCATTTGAAATTATCCAATCAGAGAAGAACACAAAAGAATGAAATAAATAGGAAAAAAAGGATGAAGAAAACTTACAGAAATTATGGGACAACATCAAGAGATCAATCTTTTGCATAATTTTTTACTTTCAAAAGTAAAAGAAAGAGGGTCAGAAAATTTTTAATTAACAGCTAAGAACTTTCCTAATCTGAGTAAAAATACCAATATTCAGATATAGAAATCATAGAGATCTCCAATCAAACTCAACCTAAAGAAGAGTCCATAACAAGAACCATAACAATCAAGGTAACAAAAATCAAAACAAAGGAAAACCTCCAAGAACAGCAAAATAAGAAACAGCAAATATAAAAGAGCATCAATGTGTCTGCCAGCAGATTTCTTATCAGAAATTCTGCAGACCAGGGAAGAATGGGATGATATATTTAAAGTAATAAAGGTGGGGGCGGGGGACTACCAAAGAAGAAAATTCTACCCAGCAAAATTGTCTTTCAGAAATTAAAAGAAAATAAAAATTTTCCCAGACAAACAAAAGCTATGGTAGTTCATCACCACTATGCCTACCTTATAGAAATTGCTAGAGAGCTTTAAACTCAAACAGTAGGACATTAATTAATATCATAAAACTTACGAAAGTACAAATATCAATAACATAAGTAATACAGAGCCATAGTCAGTATAGTCTAGAACCAAAACCATGGTGTATAATGCAGTTTTATTTCTAGTATGATCATTGAAAGAAAAAGTCATTTATTGCCATTATACTAAAGAAAATTATAAAGGAATACACATTGCAAAATGATGTAAATTCTAACATCCAAAACCTTAAATGGGGAGAGGGATAAAAAAGCACTGCTACATGCCTTTTTTAATCCCTCCCCCCATTTAATGTTAAGTTGTCATCAGTTTGAAATAGACTAATAAAAGATGTTTTATGTAAGCCTTGTGGTAACCACAATCAAATATCCATTGTAGATGCATAGAAGAGGAAAAGGGATTCAAAACATATCACTAAAAGTACAGTAGATCACAAAGAAAGACAGTGAAAGGGCTCAGCCCATTGCAGCCATGCAAGACTTCCACGTGGAGAGGCCAGCCCAGCATAGCCTCTTGAGACTTCTGTGCTGGGGAGGCCCAGCCCAGGCTCAGGCTGGCCTGACCCCAGCCCATGGTCTAGCAGTAGTTGACCATCTATCAACAAGTGGGGGCGCCTCTGCCCATTAGCAGGGATTATACCCTACTGGGAGGTCACCATCCTAGAGGGGCAGTACCCTTCTTGGGATACTGCATTATCAAGTTCCTCCCATGCATCAGGCTACTGAACACTAGGAGGTTTGAACAGTACACTATAGTTTTATTGTAGATTTTTTTATTAATAATAACATTAAAATTATTCCTATTATACCTACTATTATTCCTATTTTTTCTTTATTTTATTAATATTTTTCTCACCCTATTTTCCTCTAATCTGTCTCCTTGGAGACTCTCCCTTTTCTCATGCTAACAACCAATTTCTTTTAATTCCACTGTCAATACTCCTATGACATAGTACCTCTATAGAAACACTTCTAATCTCATAAATGGTATATCCTACACCCAACCACATCCTCTTTGTCCATCATTAGAAACTGTGGTCCTTATAGCAAACCTATTCACTAAACTGTAGATAATAATTGAACTCATCATCTCTGTTTATTAAGACAATATGGTTAATATTTTAAAAGGGACTATCTGAGTTAAGAATGCATATTGTTTGTATGGTGTGCTGCTGATATGATCTCTCACTTCAAGGTGAGGTATTGGAAACCTGCAGGGACACTATAAGTCTATATGGGGGAACTGCAATACCTCAGATTTGCACTGCTAGACAGGAAGATACATGAACAACATGACAAAACAAGGGAAGAAAGTGACCCAAACATCCATGGAATCCAATGACAATATAGCAGAAGAAATGTCAGAAAGGGAGTTCAGAATACACATAATTAAAATGATCAGAGAAGCAAACAATGAGAGAATAGAGCAAATGTAGGCAATGAATGATTGCACCAATCAAGAGTTAAAAGAACAAATGCAGGAAGCAAAAGATCATTTCAATAAAGGCATAGGGTTTCTGAAAAAAAAAATCCTTGAAATGAAGGAAACAATAAACCAAATTAGAAATTCAATAGAAAGCATAACCAACAGGCTAGATCATTAGGAAGACAGAACCTCAGACAATGAAGACAAAATATTTAATCTTGAAAACAAAGTTGACCAGAGAAGATGGTAAGAATTCACGAACAGAACCTCCAAGAATTTTGGGATAACATGAAAAGACCAAATTTAAGAATTATTGGGATTGAGGAAGGCAAAGAGATACAAATCAAAGGAATGAATAATCTATTCAATGAAATAATATCAGAAAATTTCCCAAATATGAAGACTGAAATGGAAAATCAAATACAAGAGGCTTACAGGACACCAAATGTACAAAATTGCAACAAACCACACCAAGGCACATTATAATGAAAGTACCTAACATACAAAATAAAGATAAAATTTTAAAGAGAGAAAAAACTCAGATTACATCCAGGGGGAAACCAATGGTTTCAAGGTTTTCAGCAGATTTCTCAGCCCATACCCTAAAAGCAAGGAGGGCCTGGAACAACATATTTCAAGCTCTGAAAGAAAATGGATGCCAACCAAGAATCAATCTTCTGCCCAGTAAAACTTACCTTCAGAATTGAAGATGAAATAAAATCCTTCCATGATAAACAAAAGCTAAGAGAATTTACAAATAGAAAACAGGAATATTCTCAGTAAGATATTACATGAGGAAAACATGAAAAACAGCAATGTAAGTCAGCATAGAGGGGAACTACCCTAAAGGAATAGCCAAATAAAGGAGAAACCAAGTCAAGTTAAAAACCAAAAATAAGCTAAATGACCAGGAATACAAATCATGTCTCAATAATAAACCTGAATATTAATGTCCTGAACTCATCAATCAAAAGACATAGACTGGCAGATTGGATTAAAAAGAAAGACCCAACAATATGCTACCTTCAAGAGACTCATCTCATAGAAAAAGATACCCACAGACTAAAGGTGAAAGGATGGGAAAAAACATACCATGCACATGAACTAAGTAAAAACAGCAGGGTTTCCATCCTCATATCAGATAAAAGGGACTTCAAGCCAAAATTAGTTAGACAGGATAAAGAAGGACATTTCATCCTGCTTAAGGGAAGCATAAATCAGCAAGATATAAAAATCATAAATATTTATGCCCCAAACAATGGTGCATCCATGTACGTCAAACAAATCCTTCTCAATTCGAGGAGCCAAACAGATCACAACACAATAATACTAGGTGACTTTAACACACCTCTCTCACCTTTGGACAGACCTTCCAAACAAAGAAACCATAGAACTCAATAACACAATCGATAATTTAGACTTAACAGACATATATAGAATATTCCATCCATCAATGAGTGCATACACTTTCTTCTCAGCAGCACATGGATCCTTCTCTAAAGTAGACCTTGTATTATGCCACAAAGTTACTCTTAGCAAATACAAAAAGGATGGAGATACTACCTTGCATTCTATCAGATCATATTGGAATGAAATTAGAAATCAATAATAAAATAAAAAAACAGAAAATACTCCAATACCTGGAGACTAAATAATAGTCTATTGAATGATACATGGATAATAGAAGACATCAGGTGGGAGATAAAAAATTCTCAGAGGTAAATGAATTTTGATACATTGTATCAAGATCTGATACAATGATCAGATACGATGTATCAAAATTTCTGGGACACTATGAAAGCAGTGCTAAGAGGAAAATTCATTGCATGGAGTGCATTCAATAAAAGAATTAATCTCAACAATTAAATGACATAACATTATAGATCAAAGCCCTAGAAAAAGAACAGATCATCACCAAAAGGAGTAGAAGACAGAAAATAATTAAAATCAGAGATGAAATTGAAACAAAAGAAGCAATTCAAAAAGTTGACAAAACAAAAAGTTTATTCTTTGAAAAAATAAGCAAAATTGATAAACAGCCACACTAACAACAAGAAAGAGAGAGAAAACTCAAATAACTAAAATTTGTGCTGAAAAAGGAAATATCACAACAGATACTATTGAAATACAGAACATAATTAGAAGCTATTTTGAAAACTTATACTCCAACAAAACAAAAAGTCTCAAAGACATCAACAGGTATCTAGAGACATATGATCCACCCAAACTGAATCTGGAGGACAAAGATAATTTAAACAGATCAATTTCAAGCAATGAAATAGAAGACATCAAAATCAAAATCCTACCAACAAAGAAAAGCCCAGGACCAGGTAGATCCTCAGCCGAGTTCTATAAGACCTACAAAGAAGAG
>JAJEJO010000424.1:271073-365384 GCA_020662805.1 Glaucomys volans
AAAAAAAAAAAAAAAAAAAAAAAAAAAAAAAAAAAAAAAGAAATACAGAACATAATTAGAAGCTATTTTGAAAACTTATACTCCAACAAAACAAAAAGTCTCAAAGACATCAACAGGTATCTAGAGACATATGATCCACCCAAACTGAATCTGGAGGACAAAGATAATTTAAACAGATCAATTTCAAGCAATGAAATAGAAGACATCAAAATCAAAATCCTACCAACAAAGAAAAGCCCAGGACCAGGTAGATCCTCAGCCGAGTTCTATAAGACCTACAAAGAAGAGCTCATTCCAATACTCCTCAAAGTATTCCATGAAATAGAAGAGAAGGGAACCCTTCCAAACTCATTCTATGAAGCTAATATCACCCTGATACCAAAACCAGACAAAGACACATCAGGAAAAGAAAACTTCAGACTGATATCCCTAATGAACATAGATGCAAAAATTCTTAACAAATTGCATACAGAAGCATATTAAAAAGATAGTGCACCATGACTAAGTGGGTTTCATCCCAGGGATGCAAGGTTGGTTCAACATCCGGAAATCAATAAATGTAATAAGCCACATTAAAAGACTTAAGGTTAAGAATCACATTATTATTTCAATAAATGCAGAAAAAGCATTTGATAAAATACAGCACACCTTCATACTCAAAACACTAGAAAAAATAGGGATAGTAGGAATATTTCTCAACATTGTAAAGGCTAAAAGCTATCTATACTAATCCAACATCCAACATTATTCTAAATGGAGAAAAACTGAAAGCATTCTCCCTGAAAACTGGAACTAGGCAGGGATGCCCTCTTTCACCACTTCTACTCAACATCATCCTTAAAATTCTAACTGGAGAAATTAGACAGACCAAAGAAATTAAAGGGATATGAGTAGGAAAAGAAAAACTCAAAGTATCCCTATTTGCTGATGACATGATTCTACATTTAGATGAACCGAAAAATTCCATGAAAAAACTTCTAGAACTCATAAATGAATTCATTAAAGTGGCAGGATATAAAATCAACATTCATAAATCTAATGCATTTTTATTCATAAGTGATGAATCCTCTGAAAGAGAAATTAGGAAAATTACCCCATTTACAATAGCCTCATAAAGAATAAAATACTTGGGAATCAATCTAACAAAAGAGCTCAAAGATCTCTACAATGAGAATTACAGGACACTAAAGAAAGAAATTAAACAAAACCTTAGAAGGTGGAAAGATCTCCCATGTTCTTGGATAGGGAGAATTATTATAGTCAGAATGACCATACTACCAAAAGCACTATACAAATTCAATGCAATTCCAATTAAAATCCCAATGACGTACTTCATAGAAATACAGCAAGCAATCATGAAATTCATTTGGAAGAATAAGAGACCCAGAATAGCCAAGGCAATCTTTAGCAGGAAGAGCAAAGCAGGGGGTATCACAATACCAGACCTTCAACTATACTACAGAGCAATAGTACCAAAAACAGCATGGTATTGGCACCACAACAGACAGGTAGATCAATGGTACAGAATAGAGGACACAGAGATAAACCCACATAAATAGCGGGTTTTCTCATACGAGACAAAGGTGTCAAAAACTTACAATGGAGAAAAGATAGCCTCTGCAACAAATGGGGCTGGGAAAATTGAAAATCCATATGCAGCAAAATGAAACTAAACCCCTATCTCTCACCCTGCACAAAATTCAACTCAAAATGTATCAAGGACCTAGGAATTAGTCCAGAGACCCTGCACCTAATAGAAGAAAAAGTAGGTCCAAATCCTCATCATGTCAGCTTAGGACCAGACTTCCTTAAGCACAAGAAATAAAAGCAGGAATCAATAATTGGGATAGATTCAAACTAAAAACCTTTTTCTCAGCAAAGGAAATAATCAACAATGTGAAGAGAGAACCAACAGAGTGGGAGAAGATCTTTGCCACACACACTTCAGATAGAACACTAATCTCCAGAATCTATAAAGAACTCAAAAAACTTTACACCCAAGAACACAAATAACCGCATCAAAAAATGGGCTAAGGAAATGAGCAGACACTTCACAGAAGATTTACAAGCAATCAACAGATATATGAAAAAATGTTCAATATTCCTAGTAATGAGAGAAATGCAAATCAAAACGACCCTAAGATTTCATCTCACCCCAATTAGAATGTCTGTTATCAAGAATACAAGCAGTATTAGGTGTTGGTGAGGAAGTAGGGAAAAAGGTACACTCATACATTGTTGGTGGGGTTGCAAATTGGTGCAGCCACTCTGGAAAGCAGTGTGGAGATTCCTTAGAAAACTTGGAATGGAGTCACCATTTGACCCAGCTACCCGACTCCTTGGCCTATACCCAAAGGACTTAAAATCAGCATACTACAGTGATGCAGCCACATCAATGTTCATAGCTGCTCAATTCACAATAGCTAGATTGTGGAACCAACCTAGATGCCCTTCAATAGATGAATGGATAAAGAAACTGTGGTATAAGGGAATATTACTCAGCCATAAAGAATAAAATTATGGCATTTGCAGGTAAATAGATGCAGTTGGAAAATATCATGCTAAGTGAGATAAGCCAATCCCAACAAACCAAAGGCCAAATGATCTCTCTGATAAGTGGATGATGATACATAATGGGGGTTGGGAGGGAGGCAAGAAAGGAGGAAGGATGGATTTCATAGAGGAAAAAGAGGAGTGGGGATGTGGTGGGGGAAGGAAATATAACAGAATGAAACAAATATCTTTATCCTATGTACATGTATGATTACACAAATGGTGTGAATACATCATGTACAGCCAGAGAAACAACAGTTGTACTCCATTTGTGTACGATGAATCAAAATAAATTACAAAAAATTTAAAAAGAAAGGCAATGAAAGAAGAAGAAAAATGGAGTGTCTCCAAAACTACTAGGAAATAATAAGATGGAAATAGTAAGTTACATATCAATAATTTCCTTGAATTTACATGGATCAAAGTATCTAACAAAAATTATACAACACAGAGTGACTGGAAAGATTTTCAAACATAAGATCCTCCTATATGCTGCTTATAAGAGACTCATTTCACTTTTCAGTACATGCATAGTCAAAAAAATAAAGGGACAGAAAAATGTGTCCCCTTTAAAATTGGAAACCAGATGAAAACAAAGGTAGCTATAATCAGAGAAAATAGACTGTATGTTAAAAACCTTAAAAGGAAAAAGAAGGACATATAATTATAAAGGGATCATTCCTCAAGAGGACATAATGATTGTACACACAAATTCACCCAATGTCAGAGCACCTAATTATGTAAAGCAAATGTTAAAAGATATGAAGGGAGAGAAAAATAGAAAAACAGAATTCGTAGGGGGATTTAATACCCTGCTGTCATCAGTGGATAGACAAATCATTCAGACAAAATTAACAAGAAAACACTGGGCTTAAAAAATACTTTAGACCTAACAGACAAATGTGGAATCTCCCCTCCATAGCAAAAGAATCATATTTTCCTCAAGCACACATGGAATGTTCACCAGGATAGAGTGTATGTTACGCCACAGGACAAATCTTAGGAGTTTAAGAAGGCTGAAGTTATGATAAGTACCATTTCTGACTACAATGTACAAAACCAAAAGTCAAAAACAGGAAGTATTTCAGAAAATTAACAAACACATGGATATTAGACATGTTTCTATGAAGAAAATAAAAGGGAAATTTTAAAATATTTTCTGACAAATGAAAATGGAAGCAAAACATTCCAGAATTTATGGATCAAGGAAAAGCAGTTTTAAGAAGGAAGCATATGGCCATAAATGTCTAAGTGAAGAAAAATCAAAGATCTCCAATAGATACCTTAATGTTATACCTCAAGGAAATAGAAAATAAAGAGCAACATAAATTCAAACTCAGTAGAAAGAAATAAATTATAAATATCAGAGCTAAAATAAAGAGTAAGCAAATGATATGAAAGATTAACAGAACTAAGTGATAAACAAAATCAACAAAAATTTAACAAGACCTAAAAAAAATAGAGAAAACTCAAATAAATAAAAGCAGAAACAATAGAGGAAACAGTACGACCAATACCAAAAATACCAAAACATAAAAAGAATTGTAAGAGTATATTATGAAAGATTACATACCAAAAATTGGATAATTTAGAAAAATGGATACATTTTTAAACATGTAAAACCAATCAAGATTAATCATGAAGAAATAAGAAATATAAAGAGACCAATAGTGAGTAAGAAGACTAAATCAATAATAGAAAGTGTTCAATCAAATTAATCACAAGACCTCATGATTTTACTGTTGAATGCCACCAAGTATTTAAAGAATAACTAATATAAATCCTTCACAAACTCTCCAAAGAAATTGAAGGGAAACAAATAAAAGCAAACTTATTTTATGAGGCCAGCATTACTCAGATTTCAAAGCTGTACAAAAACATTACAAGAAAGGAAAATTACAGGCCAATACTCTTGATGAATCTAGATGCAAAAATCCTTGATACAATATTGGCAACCTAATTTCAATAACACGTTGACAGAATCAGTTAACATCATTCTTAATGACAAGAAGCTCAAAATTTTCCTGCCCATCTTGCAATTTTATACTCAATGTCCTAGCTAATGCAGAAAGACGAAAATGAAAATAAAAAAATATATTGAGAAGGAATAGGTAATAACGTCTTTGTTTGCAGATGATATGGCTATACACATAGAAAGTCTGAAATAATTCTCAAACAAGTTTTAGGTACTAGTAAGTGATTATAGCAAGGTTGCAGGATAAATGGTTAATATACAACAAGTCAATTGCTTTCTTGTATGCTAGTATTGAACAAACGGTATTTGAAATTGAATACACATTGTTCTTTGTATTAGCACTAAAAAATCAGTTGTACGAGCAATAAAATATGTACAAAATCTAGATGAGAAAACAGAAATGGCAGAAACCATTTTGTCTTGCTTCTACTTTCCACCTATTTTAAAAGAAAAGGGTCAGCCAATTTTATCACATGGGTGTCGATATATGAAGAAACAACCTTTGTCATTAACCTTCATGGAGAATATGTCATAATTGATTGCTTTAAAATTATGTGAATTTGGAGAAGCAGAAGCCTTGGGCAAAGACATAAATCATTACTCAGACCTAATCAATGACTTCTCAAATTCCAGGCTCTACATTATCACCCATATTTCTGAAAAATGTGACTCAATACATCAGATTAAAATTCAATTCAAATTGAGAGTGTTTTAGTCAACTAACTGTGCCATTCTAAATTGTCACTAATTAATTTTCTAGTGTATTAATAGGCTTCTTATTTTCTTCTTCTTTTTTTTTTTTTTTTGTTGTTGTTGTTGTTGTTGCACTGGGAATTGAACCTAGGGGTGCTAACCCCTGAGCCATAATCCCAGTCCTTTTTATTTTTATTTTGAGACCGGGTCTCTAGAATTTGCTTAGGGCCTTGCTAAGTTGCTGAAACTGGCCATGCACTTGTGATCCTCCTGCTTCAGCCTCCTCAGTTTCTGGGATTACAGGTGTGTGCCATCACACCTGGCACTGGGCTTCTTAATGTGTACTACTAATAATTTTAATTGGAAACAATAGATATGAAACTTCTTATGGTTTTAGTTCTACCTCTAACATGGAAAGTAGCTTTTTATAGATTCAGTAAGACCATATTGTTGGAACACAACTTTATGGAGGGAAAATATTTTGAATTTAGGTTATTGTAAAAAAATTAAAGTGCTTGAATTTAGGTATATTTTTAGAACTTAACAATGTCTTTTATTGGTAGATAACTTTGGATGATAAACCATAAGAGATGGGAGTTCAAATAAACAATGTAACAATTCACAGTCCAAAGGTAAACCTGATGTGAATGAATGAAGTGGTTTACAGTCTATTTCCAAAGTAATGTCCTGCTCATTTCTTTACTCATATCAGACACTGTGTATGAACATGCCTTAAAAGCTGGAGTAAGTGCTATACAATGTGATCTCAACTCTGCTCTAAAAAGAAGTTACATGAACATGTATATTTGTGAAAATATTAGAAGATAATACATGTATAATATTAGTGGCTAAGACTATGATTGATTTTTATTTTTTCCTTTGTGATTGTCTGTATTTTGCAAATGTACTATGTATGCATATCTTTTAATATCAAAGAATAAAATAAATATGTAAAAATTAAGTGACAAGATTCTGGCACAATTTTTTATAGAAGACAAAGACTTGAAATTGAATATAGTTTAAGTTTCAACTCTAATATGTGTAACCATATGTCTTATAAGATATTGCTTTCCTATAATTCCATATTGCAGTTTGGGGAGTATACTTTGCAAGGAAGGAGGACATGCTCCCTTTCAGGATCTTCTATAGTGAGTTTCACTTCTGCAGTGGGCTGCGTGGATATTGATTACACATGAGATCAAGCATTCCATGCCTAACCTGCCCTCTATCTCTCCACTCTCCCTTCTATTGATTTGGATATCCTTTCTCTAGGGCAGGTAAAACATGCAATTATACTAATGAGCAGGAAAGTAATTAACTGGATGAAAAATGCCCAGAGTCCATTTTAGATGAAGCCTTATCCCAAGCATTAAATTAGTTAAGAGTAACTAGGTAGGAGATAAGGTCTCTGAACAGTCTAATAAGATGAAAACAACTGGAATGACCCCTTTTAATACAATAGGGACAAATGCAATTATGACAGCATCATGCTGGGATGCCTTTGCTTACAAAGTTGCCTTAGCAAGACAAACTCTGGGTCCAGCTTCCAATCTGAGGAATCCTGAGGGATGAGGGTCCTGTCCCTATTCCTTGTCCCCAGTAATAAATGTTACCCAGTTAAACAAAAGTACTGATTTCCAGAGAGAAAACATGGCACAACAGGAGAAAAATTTAGGTAATCATGACTTGTCCAGCAATGCAAATAATCAAGTTTTCAATAGTGAATTTAAGAACATGAATTTTCTAATCAGTTTTCTCTAATCCGCTACCCATTAATTCATTTGTTTATTCATGCACTTCCAAACATGCAGTGAGAATTTTTTAGGTGTAGTGTCCAGTTCTAGAGAATTTCCAGAAAGTATTAATAACAGCAAAGACACAGGGAACAGTAAATTTGGACTTTGAATTCTGGTTAACTCATAAACAAGTTGCACGAGGCAGACTCAGGTTTGGGGTACCAGAGGAATATATGATTCCTAAGATCATCTCTAAGAAAAAGAAAGTAAAATTAAGACTATATAACAATTCAAGTAGGAAGTTCTAAACTTAAGTCTCATCAGTGTCATAGAACTCCATCTCTGTAGCTGGGTTTGAACTTTGCTTCAGTGTGACCTTAAACAAGCTATTTGATGTCACTGGAACTCTATTTTATTTTTGCATGAATTTGGGATAAACTGGGTTCCTTCCATGACTGTCGTGGCAGTTAAATGAGACCTTTAATATGCATAAAGTGCTTTGCACAGTGCCTGGCACAGGGCAGGCTCATGTTGAATGGTAGCTGACAGAGCTATTAGAGAACAGGCTTCACATGTTTTGCACAGACCACAGCAGGACAGAGCTGCTCCCTTTCTTTGCTTCCCCTAGAAAAATACATATGGTCTGAATGACTTCCTAGAAGCCCAGATAAATGCTGGAGTGACCACATAAGTTTAAATAATATGTGAGTAAGAAAGTGCACCTGGCCTTAGGTAGTCTTTTTTGCTCATTCAATTGGATTCGCTGAACTGGCTTTCACAATGACAAAAAGCAAATGTTTGGAATGGAAGACTTTCATCAGTGCAGTAGAGCACCAGCATTGCAAATAAACATTTTGATCAAACATTTCATCACATAGATAGTGTTTGCCCACAAAAGCACTTCTGTACCTACTTGTACTGGTTTTCTCCTTCCCAAAATATTTGCTTGGAAGTTTCTCAGCACAGGTTGAGGGCACAATTTTTTTAAAATCTTTTTTTTTTTTTTTTTTGTCTTTTTAAACTATAAGCCATCCAGATTTGGTATCATTATTAATGCTTTTTAAGTTGTTTTATTTGACTCAGGCCAGTGGTAGGTACATAATTATAAGTACTTCACATTGAGTGAATGAAGCATCCTTTTCATTATGTTCTCCGATTTATTTCCTAACTTGCCAGCTTGAAACTCAAGGTTAGTCTCCTTCCTCTTACTACAGGCCCCAATTCTGCCTCTGTATCTGCCCACTTAGGTGGTCTCATCATCTTGATTCTCATATTTAATCATTAAAGCTATTTCACATTACAATGTTTTAGACTCCAGAATTCAAAGAAAAACAAGCTATGGTCACTTCTTCCAAGGTGCACAAAACCTAGAGGAAAGAGACAAATGAGAGGGAAAAAAAGGAGATGATTCCGTCATATTATGAAAAGTTCTGTCATCGAGATAGGTCCTACTTATGAGGAAGCACAGATGATCAAGTTCCCCAACATTCCAGGGAATGGGTAAGGTCAGAAGGAAAGAGGGAAAAATAAGTAATTAACGAAGCCAAGCTTTAGAGCGTAAAGTTTTGTCAAGACAGTACAAACTGATTAATTGTCAAGAGAGAAGAGCATACACAAAGATCTCCTTGCAAGGAAACAGCCAGGCACATCAGAGGAAATAGAAAGATGTTGTATAACTGGAGCATGAGTAGGTTTTAGACCAGGGATATTGGCTCCATCTGGACTTTTAAAGGAGATGTCTGTTGTTCTGAGGAGTTTGGGCTTTATTCTGTAGGAAGATGGTGACTTTGAATGTATTGGGGAAGGATTTGTGTTTCAGAAAGATCTGTCTGCCTATAAGTTCTGTGGGAGTTGAATCAGCAGAGAAAGAGACAAGGCTTAGAAACCACTTATAAAGCTATTAAAGTAGTAAAAGCAAAAGATGATGAGAGTCTGAGACAAGGTAGAGACAATAAAAATGTGGAGGAGTGGATGAATGCAAACGTTACCTAGGACACAGAGTGAAGAGAGATGGGAGGTGAGAAAGCTGAGGTTGACTCCTGGATTTCTACCTCTCACTGTGAAACACCAAAATCTGACAAGCACACACAGATTATACATCTTTTAAAACATGTTTTACGTACACACTGCACTAAGAATTCCTAAGCAAACTGCACTATTAAATGTGTTTAACCATTTATGATTTTGTTATTAATATTTTATTAGTGTGTTCTAAATAGAACGTGAGGAAAGAAAGCCTCATAGCAATTTCCAGAAAATCTAGTTGCCAAAGTCTATTAATTTCTCGAGAAGAATTGTTCATATGTAGAATTTTATCCCAAACATCATACTAAGTAGGACTGCAACTTAATCAATTCTTTGCATTATGGTGTTGGTGTTTTGATTTTAACTGTTCTATTGTTCAATATATGACAAACTATATTTATAATATATTGAAGTTTTAAAAAATAACCATAAAATAAGTATCCATACCTGGCTCTAAAAATGAAGTATGACCAATACTTTGAAGCCCTGCCTTGCCCCCAACCTAGTTCACTCTCCAGTAACGTAAAAATATGATGTTTTGGAGTTAGTTATTTTCTTACCTTTTGACTTTGATGTCAGCCTCTCTCTCTCTCTCTCTCTCTCTCTCTCTCTCACTCACACACACACACACACATGCACATGCACACACACACTCCCTTAAACAGTAATGATCATTTTGCATATACAGTCACGATAATTTACTGATAACATACATTTTTAAGGGATGTGTCAGGCGATTTAATTGTTCAGTGAGCATCATAAAATTTATATACAAAAATCTAGATTTTATAGCCTACTATACACCTAAGCCATATTTTAGAGCATATTTTAATTTTTTAAACATTTTTGTTAAGAAAAAATTGGACACAAACACGTATGTACATCAGTTGAGGCCTGCCCAGGGTCAAGGTCATCAATACTACTCTCTAAAAATGCATTGGACCCTAAGGTTAAGTGAAAATTGCTGCAATCATGAATCCATTGCACCTTAGAAGAGTTCCAGGGTGATGAGTTTGGGCTGGCCTACACTAATGTGTGCAGTAGACATGTTTTTTTTTTTTTTTTTTTCACCATCACCGCCATTCTTCTTCCTTTGGTGAGTGCCCATTCTCTGGACTTTCACGCTGCCTCTGGCTACACAAGACCCTTGCGTCCCTGCCAACCAGTGCACCTCCCTCTATTTAGGGGATATTTTCATTTTCCTATCCCAAAGAAAACCTGCACATTACCCAGCATGAGAAATTTTCATTTGTGTGCCCCAGTTTTAATCAAAGTGTTCTAAGAGTATAGAATCACTCTTAGAAGTAAACTTTTCTTGTGTTGACTTATGAAATATGGAATATTTTGTTGAAGAGTTTGTAAGAGTTGTAGAGAACAAAGGAGCAAGGGAAGCACATTGTGGTAAGCACAATGACATGAGGTCAAGCTGCCGTCAGGGACATGGACAGCTGACTTCATCACATGAGGTTTGTCCTCTCAGGATATGGAGCACAGTCCAGATGGGAAGAAGACAAAGGCACATTACAAATGAATTATTTATTCAGGGACACTTTTAATAGAGTCAGTCTTTTATTACAGTAGTATTATATAATTGATTGTATTATGAACACTGTTATTTTTAAAAATTTTAAAAAATTTTTCAGTTGTCAATGGACCTTTATTTAATTAATTAATTTATTTATTTATACATGGGGCTGAGAATCGAACCCAGTGCCTCACACATACCAGGCAAGTGCTCTACCACTGAGGCACAACCCCAGTCCCTAATTTTAAGTTTTTTAACCTACCAAAAACTCTAGCATTTCTAAGTGTATTGTAAGCACCAGATCTTTGAGGACCTCAGCAGCAGATGTAGGTTCTGGTAGAGTGCTGACCATATCCATTTTAGTGAACAGAGGCACACAGGCAGTGTTAAATATCTTTAAAATGAATGAGTGCTGTCCCTTGCCTGACTAGGGCCATCTGATAAACCTATTTGGGTTAACTTGTTAAGGCTGACATATGTTGATAATGTTTAGCTAGTACTTAAATGTTTAGCAGATACTTGTAAAGCCTTATCACAAAGAATCCTATTCAGGTAGTGAGGAATTTCAGTCAAAGACACAAAACCCACAGAGAAACCACTAGGAATGGAGATAATGCATGAATTCAGCCTACTTCCTAAAAAACAAAATTCAAAGACATGAAGGTTAAAAGGAAAAATATGCAGCAGAACTTATTTTATCCATTCCCTAAATAAATATTAACATATACTAAAGGACAGACACTAGCTGAATAGGAGGATAGTAACAATAAACGTAGTTAATATGGAAAGGTTGTAATATATTAGAAGGTGTTACGTGTTTTGAGAAAGTATTTAGAGTCAGAAAAGGAGTTCAAGAAAGCAAAATAAAGGAAAGCTTTTTAAAAAATCCCTTTGTTGAGCCTCCCAGCCAGCAGTTCTTGAGTATCTGCTTTGTTCTCAATACTTGGAATCTAAAGACAAATTAGACATGGCCCTGCTTAGTCTAGTGGACATGCATGAACAACAGAAAGAGGCAAGCTCATGTTTTGTAAATGCTCTAATAAAACTGGTAGGAGTGCTTTGGAGACTTCCAACAATGGTTAACAATTCAGGGAGTCTTTAGGGACAAGGAAACATTTGCATTGGATCTTAAGAACCGGGTATGATTTTGTCAGCAGTGGTGAAGAGGGGAGAAGAAACATTCCAGGAGGCAGAAACAGCTCATGCAGAAGTATGCAGGTATGAGGGAATAACAATTCTAGGAGAGGTGAAAAGCTGTGGCAGCCAAGGCATAATTAAACAGAGAGCAAACTAGGGGTGTGTGGCTAAGACAGGTGGAGCGAGGGAGTACATTTGTAGGCAGTGGGCCAGGAAAGGAGCCATTCTTCCCAACACACATTGATAGTTTCCACATACGCTGAACACATTTGTATGCTGCTCTGTATTTTGATCATATGAAAGCAAACTTAAAAGTGCTGTGGAACAAAGTAGTATACTTTTGTTTTTACCATGGGTGTGCTTGGCTTTAACTAGACCCAGAGTACAAAAATCCAAACTTACAAAACAGATAAAATAGGATGTGATTGTTTTGTGAACAAAGGGATTCTTAACTTTATAAAAGGACTTATGGTCTTTGTTCTCAAATATGAAACTAGTGCCTAAGCTTGCTACCTGCCTTGGATGTGTCAGGAATCTCCCCAAATTAATCTATTCCTGAAATGCTTCTGACTCCTCTGTAAGAAAATGTTTTTCTATTTTGTTTGCAAAGTTAAAGTTCAGTATATACAGAACTTAAAACCATTTCTCTGTAAAACATGAATTTGTCTTTCCAGTATGGTTTTAGTAAACATTGCAAGTTTCACTTCCAGCCAGCATATACTCCCTTCCCCTATCAATAAACAATCTGAAAAGCTGAAGGGAAAGGAATCACTCAGGTAGCACTCATGGGGTCCAATCAGAATAATTCAGAGCTGCCACTGGGACAGAAGGAATAAAAAGTAGCTCATGAAGGAAATGAGGGCCCCTGAATCTATAGGGAACATTACTGGGACCCCTGGTACTGTGTAATAACTGACACCAAAGATTCCTGGACATGAGCAGGGGTGAGAAGAACAGAAAACATGCAGATAATAACGTGTCTTGACCTCACTGGAGGTAATCACAATCTCAAAACAGGTGTGAGATGCTCCAAAATCTCCTAAGTGACATCTGTGTTTGGAAAATGAGTTATGAAAGGTCATAGGTTACTGTCTTTATTGGTTGTTAGCCTTTCCTATTTGAACTTTTAGTGAATCATATTTCCTTTCATCCCTCCCTCCTTCCTTCCTTTTTCTCTAACTCCCTTTCTTCCTTCATTTCTTCCATCCTTCCTGGCTCTATTTCCCTCCCATCTTCCCTTCCCCTTTCTTCTTCCTTCCTTTCTTCCTTAGAAATAACACATTCAAGGATTTTAGAAATATCATACTTTAGGAACTCTTACTTCCATACCTCTACATTATGCTATTCTTAGCACCTTGATTTGTGAAAGGCTCAAAGTTTAATATTTGAAATAATAGATATTGAAACTTTAAAAGTAATCTATATCAGTAAGTCTATAAATATATAAATTATCTACCTTACTCAACAAATATCCATGTTCTTCCACAACAAACTATGTATGTGTGTGTGGATTTTCAATATCTAAAGTTAACATATTAACAATGGCAAAAGACCAAATGTTTATCTCTTAAGACTAGGAAAAAAAAATTAGGAATATATTAAAACATGGCACAAGCCCTCTGTACTTAACATTAAAAAGCATTGCTGGAAGCCATTATAAAATTTCTAAATATACCAGGAGATAAGCTATTTTCAAGAATTGAAAAATCATAATATCAAAATGCTCATCATTGCTAAATCAATGTATTCAATAAATATCATCAAAATTCCAACAGGCATTTTTGGTTAAAACTAATAAGGTAATTCTAAAATTTATACATGAAAGTAAAGGATCTACAATAGTCAAAAACATGTTTAAAAAGACAAAGTTGGAGGATATACATGTCTGATTTTAATGTTTATTACTTAAAGCTACTATATTGTATTAACATAATGGTAATCTTACAGATAAATGGAACAGGGTAGGAATTACATAAAGGGATCGGCACATATATGGTCAAATAATTGCTGACAAAGGTACCTCATCAATTCAAAGAGGGGAAAATTTCTCTTATCAACTATGCAAAACAACTGAATATTCTTCTTTTAAACAAATGAACCTCAATTCAACAACATCTATCCACAGAATTTAATTTGAAATGAACCACAGATCCAAATGTAAAATTTAAAACTCTAAACTTTCTGAAGAAAAAATGAAAAACCTCATGACCTTACTATAGTCAAAGATTTATTAGACAAAACAGGAAACATAGTTACCAAGAAATAAAACAAGGAATAACAATCTTCACCAATATGAAAACCTTATCTTCAAACAACAGCATTAGAAAACTTAAAAAGCAATTCATTGACAGGTAGTCAATGCTGTGATATACATATCCAACGCACATAAAGAATCCATATAATTCAATCATCAAGAAGTCAACCAATACAATAACACAACTGACATTCACTTGTACTAATCTAAGTGATGTTTAGTGTGAATGAAGGCTCTTAAATGCCATTCATGTTTGCATAATCCTAAGAAATACTTGTTAGTTTCTTTGACAGAATAAAAAAAAGCTAGAGACACACCTTGAATTATGAAAAATACCATCCTTAAATTTGTAAATGATATCATTACAATTTGTTAAATTAGAGCTTTATAGTTATACATAGTAGTTGGAGTCATCCTGACAAAATCATACATGTGTGGAATTCAATTCCTGTTCACAATCACCCCTTTTTCCCTCTTTTTCTCCCCCACCTTCCCTGTTCTCCTTCCTCTACTAGACTTCAGTTCACTCATCTATTTATTTATATGTGATTGATTTTTTACTTATACACAAAGGCGAAGTTCCATATGTATATTTATATATGCACATAAAATGATTTTTTAAGAATTTATTCTGCATTGCCTCCCCTTACCCATTCTTTCACTCTGCCTCTTGATCTCCTTCTTTTACTGATCTTCCCTATATGTTTATGATATCCTATTCTCCTCCCACCACCCCCTTTCCTTTATTTAACTCTAGTTTCCACATATAAGAGAAATGACCTTTGAATTTCTGAGTCTGGCTTATATCACTTAGCATAATGTTCTCCATTTCCATCCATTTACCAGCAAATGTCATAATTCATTCTTATTTATGGCTGAGTAGAATTTCAGTGTTTGTATATACAACAATTTCTTAAGCCATTCATCTATTGATGGGGCACCTAGGTTGATTCCATAATTTAGACACTGTGAACTGTGCTGCTATAAACGTTGAAGCGGCTGTATCACTGTGGTATGCTGATGTTAATGCTTTTAGAAAAATACCAGAGTGGGATAGCTGGATCATATGGTGGTTCCATCCTAGTTTTTTGTTTGTTTGTTTGTTTTTTAGAAAAACTCTGCCTTCCAGAATTGTTGTATTAGTCTGCAATCCCACCAAAAATGTACAAATGTATGCTTTTCTCCACATTCTGGACAGCATTTATCATTGCTTATATTCTTAATCATTGCCATTCTGACTGGAGTAAGATAAAAATTCTTAGTATAGTTTTGATTTGCAATTCCCTGCTTGCTAGAGGTGTTGAACATTTTTTCATATATTTGTTGGTGATTTGTGTTTCTTTGAGAATATTCTGTTTAGTCCTTTTGCCCATTTATTAATTGGATTTTTTTGGTGTTTTTTTTTTAGTCTTTATATATTCTGGATATTAATCCCCTATCAGATGAGTAACTGGCAAAGATTTTCTCCCTTTCTGTAGGCTCTCTCTTCGTGCTCTTAATCTTTCCCATTGCTCTGAAGAAACTTTTTAATTTGATGGCATCCTACTTATTAATTCTTGGTTTTATTCCTTGTGCTTTGGGGGTCTTGTTAAGGAAATTGGTGCCAGAACCTATATGATGAAGTGTGGATCCTATGTTTTCTTCTAGTAGTTGCAAGGTTTCTGGTCTCATTTCTAAGTCTTTGGTCCATTTCAATTTGAATTTTGTGCAGGGTGAGAGATAGGGATATAGTTTCATTTTTCTCTTTCCAGCCCCTCTTGGAGGGAAGAGCCAGGAATATCACTAATGTCAGCAACAGATGTTAGCCTTAAGATTAAATATCTGGTTTCTACTTTGACATCTATAACATCAATTGCCATTTATATAGGAATGGTGTTGGGATCAGTATTTAATAAGAGTACCAATAATAAAAACCCATGAGCAAGATCAGGTGTTCAATAGTAGGTGTCTAATATCTTGTCTACTGTATTAATAATCACAACTTGAATGGGATAGGAATGACACAATCTGTATAATTTTTATTACTTAGTGGGATTACAGTTTCTTAAGCAAAAACAGGGTAGGAAGGCAAGAGAAAAATTGAAGTGTTTGAAAATGTGATCACAAGAGAGGTATGAAACTGGGAGCAGGTGTCAGCTGTATAGAAGCAGGAATAATAAGTTAACTAAAAGTAATGGGGGAAAAAAGGAAAGAGAGGAGATAGGAACAGGAAATTTTAGCTGTTAGTGGGGGAAGAGAATGAAGAAGGGGAAATAGGAGGACCCAGAACTTAGTCATGAACAAACCAGCAAATGTAAGGTCAAAACAACTCAAAACCTCATATAATTGTACTCCAGCTACATTTAATCTATGCTAAATAAGGAACATATGCAGGAGAGAGCTATAAATGTGTAAGGTGATATGAGCATGTATTTATAGCTATTCTCACAACAAGAGCATACACAACCACACACATTCATACACACAAAATCATGTACAATAAAAAATGAAGAATAATACAATATAATAAAATGTTTGAAAAAATGGAAAAGACAACAAAATCTAAACAGAATAAAAGATGGGAATATGGAGAGAAAAATGAAATAAGAAAAAATAAAAAATCTTAATGAGAAACAATAGGACTCGTTTTTGCTGTGATGGTCATATCTGTTGGCAGGGATGGATTTTCTGTCTTTTTATTTATTTTTGGCTCTATTTTTGGCCACTGACCTTGTGTTCCTCCCCCAGCTGCCAGATGGATATAGTAGCTCTTGGTTTCCAATCTCCCAGTATTGGGTGGGATAGACTGGAATGTGCTGATGAATTGTGCAATTCTGTAGTGGGGGTGAAGAAGAGTTCTATAATGGAGTTGCCCGTTTGGATTTCGGTGGGTTTTAGAACTCTGTTGGTGGGTATTTGTGATTTGATCTACTCCCCCATCCATGTGGCCCTTCCTATCTCTGCTAGGCTTCTGGAAAAATCCACTGTTAGGGTGTAGGCTATGCCTCCACAGGTTTAATCTGCACTGCTACAGATGTTATGGACAGTGGCTGCAGCCAAGCATCTTCTCAATAACTCTTATGGGGTGATAGCTATTATGGGATTTTTTTCCTCCCACAGGATCCAGAGGTTCAATGGTCCAGGTAAAATATTCTTTGTGCTTGTTTCAGTCTCTGACTCTGATGCCTTCTGGGAAATCTTTTGTCCGCTGCTAGCAACTTCCTTTAGGAGTTCCCTATCCCCTCAACTCTGTTCAGTTCACTGCAGCGGGAACTGCATAGGAACAGCTTTCAGTGCCTGGGAACAGTTTCCTCTCCTACCAGTGTGTTTTGCTCCCTCACCCTCAGAGGGCTGCCCACTCCTGGGGGTGGACGGGGGGTGACATCCAGCAGGTAGAGGGCTTGCCACCCCCACAGAAGATTTTCACCCCATTAGAAGGCTTTGGATTTGTTTCAACTGGGATGCTTACTCTACCAACTCTGTGTCTGTCAAAGTCAACCTTCCTCTGTAAATCACAGGTTTCCATAAGTCAATTTTCCTTTATTTTTTCATTTCTTTATCCACTGGCCATGCCCCTCTTCTGACTCCTGGCTGGGCTCTCCTGACTACAGGAGTTGGCCTGTCTCTAAAACAGTATTCTTATTCCCAAGTTACCAACTTGCTGTAGCTCTGTGAACTTTTCTTTTACACATCAGTATTATGTTTTGGTGTGGTTCGTTGGTTACTCACCTCACTGAGGAGCAGTCTTCCCACTCTGTAAGTCTGCTGAGGAACCACAGGGCTGCATGACCTTCCTCTACTCCACCCTCATCTTCATTTGTACCATTGTGAATTCCTAGTGGTGTTTCAGGTTTGAACTTTTCTTTTTCTGAAAGTGTAAAGGAAGGAAATAGTTTCACTAAATCAAAAGACCCAGAAAAATTAAGGATACATTGTTTCAAAACTATTTCCCATCATTTTTAGTGACTTTTGTTTATATAGCTGAGATCGTATGATAGATACATTTCTTTATGCTGCCCTTTTTCCTTACCAATACATAACTGTTATAATCACCTATAGAATCTAATTACAGAATAATTTTGTGCAAAATTTGAGCAACACAGAAAATT
Organism: Glaucomys volans; assembly: GCA_020662805.1. Lineage (NCBI taxonomy): Eukaryota > Metazoa > Chordata > Mammalia > Rodentia > Sciuridae > Glaucomys > Glaucomys volans. The sequence continues at coordinate 289,060 of JAJEJO010000424.1, forward strand.
ACAAACATGGAAATAAAAACATGTGTATTCATAGCCAAAAGATGAATTTTATGGTACATTGTTATATTCCCATCTAATTATTTTTTCTGTTTTTATAGCTGTTTAACACTTGCATGAAGTTTTGAAACCTGAACTAATTTATTATAATGACTATATTCCAAGAAAATGCACATTTTTTTACAACCCTAACTAGTAACAAACACTAATTTTTAAAGCCTCTATCAATGTGATTAGTGATATGTGACTTTGTTACCTTAATTTTCATTTCTATGTTTCAAAAGAACTAAGACGTATTTTCAAATGTTCTTCAGAATTTTCCCAATGGATTACTAGTTTTTATTAATAATTCATAACATTTACTTGCAAATTAGGGATGTTAACCTTTGTCAAGTTAAGTGAAAATTATTCTTCCATATTTTCTTTTAATATCTTTAGTTTTTAACAGGCATTTTTTTAAATGATTAGGCAATTCAATACATCTTCTTGTATATAATTTTGTTTGTTGCTTTCAAATGTAGAAAACCCCTACATATATAGTTCTTTGTTGATATTCACTTACATTTTCTTCTAATTTATGGCACAAATAATTGAAAGGATCACTATTTTACATTGCTTTGTAATATTCTCTAATATATACTAAGATTTTATATATGTTCATCTGTTTCAGTGCTGTTTTATTCTATTTATCTAATTTTCATTTCTGATACAAAGAAAACAATACTTTGTGATTTTGTAAGATCCTTATCATATGTATTACAATAAATTTTTTTATCATCAATATTCTTAACCTCAACTTACCTGCTTTTTTTCCTCAAGGACTTATAGAATTATTATTTTCTATTGTGAAAAACAATCCATTTGGGAATTTTCTTAAGGTATAAATTAATTTGAAATGGCTTGAAACCTCTCTTTGATACATGCAAATATGTACAACTACATAATCTCTTGTAGGTATTTAGTGAAAATTATTACTATCTCTTTAAATATTAAACCATCCTTGCATTCATGGGAAAGTGTCTTAGATAGTAAGGGTGAAAATTTATTAACATGGTGCCAATTATTGTTTTGTTGTAGTTTAGTATTGAATGATGCATCTCTGAGATTTGTAAGATTGTTTTATATTTATGTTCTCTTGACCTTTTTTGTTTGTTTCAGTTTGAAGATGCTTAACAAAATAATTTGATTTATTTTCCAGGCATTTGTCAAGCTCTGGAATGTATCATATAACACTGTGATTATCTGCTTTTTGTAAACTTAGTTAAGCTTATTTGTAAAATTTTCTTAACCAAGATTTTAATAGCTCTATATATGATAAGATTTTCTGTTTCTACTGATTTACATTTTTGCACAAAATTAGAATTTTCCAATATATTTCTCTTTGTGCATGGAAGTTTTTTTATGTAATGTTATAATTTCTCCCATACATTTCAAAGCTTACTTTACTTTTTATAAATTGATTTCTGAATATTTACCTTTCCCAAAGATGTCCATTGAAAAAATCCATACACATATCTCTCTATTCACTCTATTTTTGTCTGCACTAACTCATTACTTTCCTATCTCCCGCTTTCCTTAGGGCTACTTTCTTTAAAACTTCCTAATTTCTTACATACAATTCCTATTTCATTCATATTTTCTTTCCTAAATGATAGCCCCTAAGAATATATATTTACCTTTGAGTATGTATTTGAAACTATCCCAGAAATTCTGATACATGCCTCCTCAGTATAATTATGTTCTAAAGACATTTTAATTGCATTTTTAGTCCCTCTTTAACTAAATTGTTTTTTAATGGAATCTTAATTAATTTTAAGTTTTGTTTATTCTTGAGAAAAAGATATAAACTGACTTGTCCAGCATTTGCTCTTTAACAATTTGAGGTTATTTTCATGGCTTTGGACATGGACATTCCATAGGCACTTGTCAAATTATGTATTTTTCTATTTAGGGTATAATTTTATAACATAAGTACATACTTTTATTCACCTCATTTCTGGATTTGTGATATATAGGTAGTCTTAATATAGACTATCTCACCATAATTACCTTTTTTCAAGTTGACTTTTGCTTCATTCAGTAATTTTTTTTCATTATAGTTCTTTTTGTTCTTAAATTTTGATTCATTGTACACAAATGGGGTACAATTATCATTTCTCTGGTTGAACACGAAGTAGAGTCATACCATTTGAATAATCCTACATGTACATAGGGTAATGATATGTGTCTCATTCTATTATTCTTGCTTTTCTCCACCTGGTGCCCACCCTCATTTTCCTCTATACAATCCATCCTTCCTCCATTCTTGCCTCTCTTCCACCCCACATTATGTATCATCATCCACTTATCAGAGAGATCATTTGGCCTTTGGTTTTCTGGGATTGGCTCATCTCACTTAGCATGACATTCTCCAACTCCATCCATTTACCTGCAAATGCCATAATTTTATTTTTCTTTATGGTTGGGTAATATTCCATTGTGTACATATATCACAGTTTCTTTATCCATTCATCTATTGAAGGGCATCTAGGTTGGTTCCACAATCTATCTATTGTGAATTGAGTACCTATGAACATTGATGTGGCTGCATCATTGTAATATACTTATTTTAAGTCCTTTGGGTATAGGCTAAGGAGTGGGATAGCTGGGTCAAATGGTGGTTCCATTCCAAGTTTTCTAAAAAATCTCCACACTGCTTTCCAGAGTGGTTGCAACAAATTGCAATCCCACCAGCAATGTATGAGTGTACCTTTTTCCCTACTTCCTTGCCAACACCTATTGTTGCTTGTTTTCTTGATAATAGACATTCTAATTGGGGTGAGATGAAATCTTAGGGTAGTTTTGATTTGCTTTTCTCTTATTACTAGAGATAGTGAACATTTCTTCATATATCTGTTGACTGCTTGTAGATCTTCTTCTGTGAAGTGTCTGTTCATTTCCTTAGCCCATTTATTGACTGGGTTATTTGTATTGTTGGTATAAAGTTTTTTGAGTTCTTTATAGATTCTGGAGAATAGTGCTGTATCTGAAGTGTGTGGCAAAGATTTTCTCCCACTCTGAAGGCTCTCTCTTCACATTGCTGATTGTTTCCTTTGCTGAGAAAAATTTTTTTAGTTTGAATCTACCCCAATTATTGATATCTGCTTTTATTTCTTGTGCTTTGGGAGTCATGTTAAGGAAATCTGGTCCTAAGCTGACATGATGAGGGTTTGGACCTATTTTCTCTTCTATTAGGTGCAGGGTCTCTGGTCTAATTTTTACGTCCTTGATCCATTTTGAGTTGAGTTTTGTACAGGGTGAGAGATATGGGTTCAGTTTCATTTTGCTGCATATGGATTTCCAGTTTTCCCAGTGCCATTTGTTGAAGAGGCTGTCTTTTCTCCATTGTATGTTTTTGGCGCCTGTGTCTAGTATGAGATAACTGTACTTATGTGGGTCTGTCTCTGTGTCCTCTATTCTGTACCATTGGTCTACCTGTCTATTTTAGTGCCAATACCATGGCATTTTTTGTTACTATTGCTCTGTGGTATAGTTGAAGGTCTGGTATTGTGAAACCCCCTGCTTCACTCTTTATGCTAAGGATTGCTTTAGCTATTCTGGGTCTCTTATTCTTCCAAATGAACTTCATGATTGCTTCCTCTACTTCTATGAGGTGTGTCATTGGGATTTTTAAATAGATCAATTTCAAGAAATAAAATAGAAGAAGTCATCAAAACCTACAAACAGGAAAAGTCCTGGACCAGATGGATTCTCAGCTGAGTTCTACAAGACCTTCAAAGAACTCATTCCTATACTCCTCAAAGTACTCCATGAAATAGAGGAGGAGGGAACCCTTCAAAACTCATTCTATGAAGCTAATATCACCCTGATACCAAAACCAGACAAAGACACATCAAGGAAAGAAAACCTCAGACCAATATCCCTAATGAACATAGTTGCAAAAATTCTTAACAAAATTTTAGCAAATCACATACAAAAGCACATTAAAAAGATAGTGCACCATGATCAAGTGGGTTTCATCCCAAGGATGCAAGGTTGGTTTAAAATCCAGAATCAAATGTAATTCACCACATCAACAAACTTAAAGTTAAGAATCACATGATTATTTCAACTGATGCAGAAAAAGCATTTGATAAAATTCAGCACCCCTTCATGCTCAAAACATTAGAAAAAATAGAGATAGTTCAAGCATACCTCAACATTGTAAAGGCTATCTATGCTAAGCCCACAGTCAGCATCATTCTAAATGGAGAAAAACTGAAAGCATTCCCCCTAAAAACTGGAATAAGGCAGGGATGCCCTGTTTCACCACTTCTGTTCAGCATTGTCCTTGAAACTCTAGCCAGAGCAATTAGACCAAAGAAATTAAAGGAATATGAGTAGAAAAAGAACTCAAACTATGTCTATTTGCCAATGACATGATTCTATATTTAGAGGAGCTGAAAAATTCCACCAGAAAGCTTCTAGAACTCATAAGTTAATTCTGTAAAGTAGCAGAATATAAAATCAATGCTCATAAATCTAATGAGTTCTTATTCATAAGTGATGAATCCCCTGAAAGAGAAATTAGGAAAACTACCCCATTCACAATAACCTCAAAAAAAAAAACCCAAAAAAACTTGGGAATCAATCTAACAAAAAGGTGAAAGACCTCTACAGTGAAAACTATAGAATACTCAAGAAAGAAATTAAAGAAAACCTTAGAAGATGGAAAGATCTCCTATGTTCTTGGATAGTCACAATTAATATTGTCAAAATGGCCATACTACCAAAAATGCTATACAAATTCAATGCAATTCCAATTAAAATCATTCAGTAATTTTTTTAGAACTATCTTTTAGTGTAGTTTCAAGTTCACATTAATGAATATTGGCACTCCATGATCACCTAAAATATGCAGTTTATATTATGGTTTACTCTTGATATTGGGCCTTCTATGTGTTAGCACAAATATAGGATGACATGTATCCACCATTATAAGATCATAGAGTATTTTCACTGCCTTAAAACACCTCTGTCTTTTCATCTTTTCCTGTTGCTTTCATAACTTTATTTGTGAAATTATCTCTAGAATTTTAGTCCCTGTTATGTGTGCATGCAATATGTATAATCAGAAAAATGAGAGATTACACTCTATGTATGATCTATCAAAATGCATAAATGCATTCTACTGACATGTACAATTAGAACAAATAAAATAATTTTAAAAAGTTATTATTCTGTAATCATAGATTTTATCAGTAGGATTACCCACTGTCACAACTAATACATTTTTCCCCTTGAGATTCACTTTGATTTTATTTTTGTGACTTTTATTTCCATTTCTTTCTTTTTTTGCATTTGCTGTTAATAGAGTTCAACTCGCATATACATGTTAAAATTGATACATTTAGTCCAAATTCTATTATCTTATTTTACAGTTCTTTGCTTCCTAGCTACTTTGTATTTCTGAATTTTGCTTTCTCAAGCTTGTTTGCTTTTTTGTATATTTGCCAAGTAGAAATCCTATCTTTAGTGTTACTAAATACTTGAACAATATGTAATTTAGGGTACTTGTTTAAAAATAAGCATTTAAAATGAATTCATTTGAACTGAGACTAAAATCTTGCCGTATATAGTTGGACTAGGGCTGAGTATGCTGTATGGTTAATCTATCTTATTGGAAAAAAACTAACATTACAACTAATTCTGAAAATATCTATGACTAATTAATAAAATATTTGCTATAGTTGTAACTATATTAGAATTCTTAAAAGGAACAACCAATATCAAAGTGGTGATTTTATTTTCACCATTTACCAACAAAATAGTATACTATTCTACTTATAATCATTCTATTATTTCAACATACACACTTTAAATATACTGAATGATTCCTTATTACAAGCTAGGCAGTCATGAAAAAACCAGATGGTTACCATCATCATAGAACATTCAACAGCTATTTGGGAAAACAGATAATAAACAAGTAAACAATGAACACGCACATACTCCCCTCCTGTGCTTTGGTCACTTTCCAGATGTGCTTTATAATCAGGTAGGAGGCGCTTGTTAACCACAGCCAGTGAGCCCACATGATAGCAAATTCTAACATAAATTTTATCTTCAATGATGTTTATTTTCATTGTCAACATTCCAACTAGTTATGATCCTAAATATACTCACTTCAAACCTTTCTGTTTCAGAAATTCTGCTAACACTTAATATTTTGTATTTCAGAAAGAACAGGATGGCTAAAAGGGACTCTAGAGAGTATCCAGCCCAGTATGGTAAGTACAGGCACCAACTGCACTCTCACACTCCCTCCTCTTAAGCCCATGACGACCCTGCCAGTCCATTTTGATACCTATTTATTTTATGACTGGAAATAGCTCAGAAATCATTCTCATTCTCATCACATCATTCTCGTTTCTATTCACCGTCTGAAGTTACAAATATAAGATGAAGGAAGCTCATTTGACAAAATTCTCATTTCAGGGTGAGGAAAACTGTTACTAATGAAAGCTTAAAAACAAAGAATTAATAGATCCATATGTAAATAATCCTTCTGAATAACAACTTTGTAAATTGGAATTCTCATATAGGGATTAATTTTAAAGTGAAGCAAATCAAATGTAATCCTGTCATTCTGTTTTCATAGCACCATGCCTTTTCCAGCACCAACATTTTTAGGACTGTTAGGAGGTCTTGAACTGGAACCAAGGTGGTAGAGCATCTTTCTCCTATGTGTATTATCTTAGAATAATATTCTCTTTCTTTGGATGAAGAATCTTTCTACAACTCTCACTTTAATTCTTTTGTTATTAGACATTGTGTTCACTTGTAAACATATACCATGCAAAACTGAACATCAGTGTTATTAAAAATAGACATTGCACAATTTAGATCTTTATTAATGGATTAAACAGGTATATATTGAGTATCTTCTATGTGCTAGGCTCTGGAGAGACAATATTTAATTAGACAGAAAAGATTTCAGGCCATTGTAAGATGTTCTGGTTGGAGATGATAGCAATTTGTATTGTAGATTAGAAGGTGATTTTGGTTATAAAAATAGCACGGACAACCAAAAGGGTAACAACAAAGCTAGATAAATATTAAATGCTTTGTAGAAATTTGTATAATTGATTTAATTAAGTGTATTTAGTATCTTTTGAGACCAATGTACAATAGGAACCTGAATCCCTGCAGGAATCCCCTCTCATTTTGAAGAGTTTGTAAAATTTTCTACATCATTAATTTAATAAAACAATAGGATCCTATTTTTGAAATGTGTTTTCCTAGTCTTAGCAAACTTCCTGAACTCAGCGCATCCATTTTCTAAATTCAACCTGCATAATAAATTTTTACATTCAGAGTTTGTGTTTTTCCATATCAAACATAATTACCTGTGAAGTATTTTGTGATATTTCTGTAAAATAAATTATATTACAAAACATTTTGGGCTCCATTTCCTACCTAAAACAATTGATTTGAGTCTATTGCATCTTTGCCATTACGATGTGAATTGAAATGGGCATTATTAAAAATGCTAAAAGTGCCTCATGCATACCTTTCAGCTTCTATAGTGCTGTTGAAATGAGGTGATGAATTCATAAAAACATACATCTGCTGCATTTCTTAAAAGAAGAGCATCTCAACTCTCAGGGAAGCAGAGTTTTGTCTGGAAATTCAACTGACATGAAGGGGACTCAGCCTCTTTCCCAGCACTCTCCAGTGACGGCTCAATTCCAGGCTAGTTCCAGTGAATACTGCATTTAGTCAAAGCATGTGCATTCTTGTGGCAGAAGGACTGTCTTAACCCAGCTCTGTGGAGAACACACAAAAATAAGATAGTTCTTGTATCTGTAGCATTTGTACATTTTATACAATTCAAAATGCTTTTATGATTCTACCCGAAATATTGCCTCTTCTTTTCCTAAATGGGTTTAATTGGAGAGGTAAAGTTTGGGTATGTACTAGAAAATAAGCATGTTCCAACCTCTGCAGCCCCAGCCATATCATTTAGACAGAATGATGTCAGCCTAACTAGGGTTAACCCTGACTGTCCCCACACTTACTAAATCCATGATTTCAATAATTTACTAATATGATCTGTGACTCAGTCTCCTCATCTGTAAGTTTGGGATTAAAAAAAAAAACTTTTCATTGATGTGAGGATTAAATGAGTTTCATGTTGTAAAGTTTGCTGTCTAGGACAATAAATGTTATAATTAATGTTAACACTCTACACTGTCCATTTCCTATTTCTGAGTGTGGTAGGAAGGGGAAAAAATTACCTTATATAAATTCCTTTTATTTGTTTTAGCTTTGATAAAACTGACAAATTTTTTTTTTATCTTTAGAGTAATATCTGTTTCTGATCCAACTATTCAACCCAACAATGTGAATGTGGTAGCCAATGGTAAAAACAAAAACCCCTAAAATGAAATAAGAAAGTGAATAAGGAAAAATTATTAAAAAAAACAATCCAAGGTATACTCTTTATTTGAGGAAATCCTCCCAAGCTAAATGAAATTGCTTCTTTATTCTTGGATTTCTGTGGGGTCATATGGGGGTAATAGAGTAAAAATGCAGTACAATAATTTCTTAGCTTGGACTGATGCAACAGAGTATTGTAGACCAGATGGCCTGGATAACACACATTTATTTCTTGTGTTTGGGAGCTGGAAAGTCAAAGGTCAAAGTGTTAGCAGATGAGATGCACAGTGAGGACTTTTTCCACACTGTGTATAGCCGCCATCTTGCTTATGTTTTCTTGGCCTTTCCTTAATGCACACACATGAAGAGAGTGAGAGAAAGAGAAGGGGAGGGGCCTCTCCTGCCTCTTCCTCTCTTATAAGAACACTAATTTCATCATGAGGACTCCATCATCTCGTGACCTCACCTAAACCTAACTATATTTCAAAGGCCCCATCTCCAAACACCATTGCATTTGGGTTAGAGCTTCAAAGTATGAATCTGAAGAGGGCATTACCATTCAGTCCCAAACAGACAGAATGTTTTATTTTTACTCAATAAGTTAATGTTGAAGACAATGATGAACATTGTGACTCAAGAGAGTCACATTTCTTGATAGTCATATTCTTGTGCATTTCCTTCCTGCATTAATACCAGGTTTAGCCTTGTGACTTTCCAACATTGGACTGTTGGAAATTAATAAGCAGAATGCAAGGAGAGGCTTAATCAGTGCTCACACATTAGGGCTTATATTCTTAGAACACCCCTCTCTTGCAAGCCAACCACTGTGATACAAAGAAGCTCAGGCTAGACAAAAGAATAACAAAAGGACTGATTGACAGAGGCCCTAGACAATGAGAACTCATCTTGGTCATTCCAGACACATCAGATCTCCCAGCTGAATTCAGACACCTGAGTGAAATAGAAGAACGAACCAGCTGAATGGAATTCAAGAATCACTTGGCAAACCCAAAGAATTGTGAGAAACAACAAATCATTACTATTTTCACCTATAAAGTTTAGAATAATTTATTAGCAGTAATCAATAATTGAAATAGTATAACTTTATATTTTTTTTCCTTTTCTTTTCTTTTCTTTTTTTTCCTTTTCTTTCCTTTCCTTTTCTTTTCTTTTCTTTTCTTTTCTTTTCTTTTCTTTTCTTTTCTTTTCTCACCAGGAAGTGAATGTAGGGGAGCTTTACCACTGATCCACATCCTTAGCCTTTTTTATTTTTTTATTTTGAGACAAGGTCTCACTAAGTTGCTTAGGGGCTTGCTAAGTTGCTGAAGCTGGCCTCAACTTGTGATCTTCCTGCCTCAGCCTCCTGAGTTGCTAGGATTTTAGGCGTGCACCACCATGTTCAGCTAATTTATCTTTCTTTTAATGTAATACTTGAGCCATTGAAATTTGGCCTCTTCAACTGATTTCTATTTATAATTCTTATTTGGACAATAGGAAGTCCAGATGAGAAGTCTATGACTTGACCTGGGAATGAATACCAACCATTAGGGATTAGGAGTAATAAGGTGAAAGGAAAAATGTGTTATTAATATCTGACAGTAGATATCTTAGACCAAAAATGCATCCATTTAGGAAAAAGAAAATTCTTTGGCTAGTATATCATTTCAGATTAAGCTTGGCAGCCTGGAGTAACAGGAAAAACAGCATGCAACACAATAACAGTGGCATAAATAAGAAAAATATTTCTCTTCTTTGTGTTCATAAAGCAAACTAAAACAAGATAGTTCAGAGCTGCTGTGTTTATTTAGGGTTTATTTAGGTGTGTTTATTTAGGTGTTTATTAGGGTTTTCTGGAACCCTGGTTCCTTCTATCTTGAAGCTCTGCCATCTCATGGCATTGCTTCATGATTGCTCATCAGGTTTTAGAATGCAGATCTGTGCTGTGATTAGCAGGGGAAAAAAGGAAGAAGGTGCAGAGAGGAAATCTGTTTATTACTCATGGAGATGAGGAAGTAAAAATTCACACAAAACTATAAGGAAAGGAAAGAAATATAGTCATTGATATTTCTGTACAATAAATAACGTGAGCACTATATATAGCTAATAGTTTTTCATGAAAATACTTTATTGAAATTACTTGGTAAGGGGAAGTGAGGTAGGTGTATAATCTGGAGGGAAGACTGAGAGTATGTATGGTGGCAATAAAGTGAATGAAGATCTCAGAAGAGGTAATGACAATATATTCCCAGACCTTTTCAAAGAAAATTTGGGGAGGAGTTTATACTTTCGTAGATTGCAAAACAAACTTTAGCTGATCAGTTCTTTCTTAATTTCTGTGGTATAAATGTTAAAATATACACAAGATCAGAAATGATGATATAATGAACTCTCCACATATCCATTACCCAGTTTCAATCATTTCAACACATGGCTAATCTTGTTTCATTTGTAAAACATTGACTTTACCCTCCCATCAAATACTGAATGATTTTGAAATAAATTTCAAACATCACAAGCTAATCTTTGCAGGCTTACAAAGAATCAAAGATCTGAAAGCATCTGTCTTCAATGTAGAAAAATGTACAAAGTCAATGATTGTAGGCTCAAAGGCATGAGTTGGACAGCATTGAAAAGACAGGTAGTGGAGAACGTGAGCAGTTCAGAATTAAGTAAAAAGAAAATGCAAGGGAAATGTAAAACGATTTACCCATAGATTAAAAAGTAGAGAAAATAAAGAATAGATAATATAAAAGAGGAGGCAGTAGGGTTGTGGAATGACAGCAGACTCACAGAGAGAAGAAAATCATTCAGGTTACTGCCACTTGAGCTGCCAACTAGATGCAATCAGGACTTAAAGGTAAAGATGAAAAGGTATAGGGATGCACTCCATACCATTCCTCCCTGTTCTCCTGAGTAACAGATCTTAATTGTATGGGCTAGCAGCATGTCCTGCTAACAGACAAGGATTCCAGTGGAGAGGTGAACTTCATAGAATAGGGCTTAGGAAAGTCTGGCTAAAAGGCCAGTTAAGATGGAGGGGCTGACTATTCCCCCTTTTCTTCTTTCCTTCTACCTGCAACACCAAGTCGGTGATGCAGGGACCCCACTTTAAGCTGCTTTAGGCTAAAAGCCAACCCAGGATGTTAGAGGCTGCATCCCTGAGCACCATGTGGTCACCACACTGGCTGTATCCAGTTGAACTCCATACTTGCAATAGAGGAAAGAACAAAAGCCACCTCTGCAGGGGAAGGAGGAGTGTCCGGGATAAATGTAGCCAGCACTAATTCAATTGCTACAAGTTTTGTGAAATACAGAAAAAGGTATTTGAAGGATGAATAGGAATTTTTACTGAGCAAAGCAGAATGAATGAAACATTTTCCATTGATCGATAGATGTTGCTGTTCTGTAGACAGTGTTTCTCTCGATTGAATTTTTAGATAAAAAAGACAAAGCATCAAACATTTCTTTCAGAGAAATTCTCCAAAGATGAGACAAAATCAAAGACTCAGTAGTGTAGTCTATTACTGCTTATTAATTATTACTATTACTGCTAACCTCTTAGAATTCTATAGCATTTTGTCAATTTCATAGTACTTTCATCTAAGTTATTTTATATCCAGGCATTCACTTGTTTAATAAGTTTTGAGCACTCAGTAAGTGCAAATCCTTGTTGTAGGTGTGTCTGGGGGATAAAACATGCCGTCAAATCATCTTATCAGGGAAGAACAAAAAATGGTTGCCACATATTGAATAAACACCCTGTATGGGGCACTATGTAGGACATTTTACAGATATTATCTTAATTAATTTCATAATAACTGCGTTAGGGGATTACAGCTAACCATCTGTTGGGGGATCTGTAGTGTTTCATCATTTTAGAAATTTAAAATTTTCATTCAATGCAAGTGTGTTTTTACAATTGGCTTGCTAGTTATAGAATGTAGATTTAAAATTAAGCTATGTATTACTTTAAATGTTTTTTATTATGGTAAGAACACTTAAATGAGACCTACCCTTTTAAACTGTAGATCCTGAAGTTTAAAGAGATTAAGTCTATTTGCTTCACTCAATAAGTAAGCAGAGACACTGGGATCCAAATCAAGAACTGAATCTTGTCCCCACATACTTTTCATTCAACATAGAGAATATTACATATCTAAAAAGTATACAGAAATGGCAATTTTTTTCATTATTTTAATTTTTGTTTTATTTGTTGTTTTACATATTGTCTTTTTTGATTTTTTAAAATTTGTTGTTTTTAGTTACACGTGACAGTAGAATGTATTTTGATATATCATACGTATATGGAATGTAACTTCCCATTTTTGTGGTTGTACATGATGTGAAGTTACCTGGTCCTTATTCATATATGCACATAGGAAAATTATGTCCAATTCATTCTACTGTCTTTCCCATTCCCGCCCCCATCCTTCCCTCCAATCCAGTGAACCTCCATTCCTCCCTCCCCTTACCCCCGCCTATTGTAACTCAGCATCCATATATCAGAGAAAACACTTCAGTCTTTGGTTTTTTAGGATTGGTTTATTTCACTTAGCATGATAGCCTCCAACTCCATCCATTTACTGGCAAATGCCATAATTTCATTCTTCTTTATGGCTGAGTAATACTCCACTGCATACACATGTACCACATTTTCTTTATCCATTCATCTATTGAAGGGCACCTATGTTGGTTCCATAGCTTAGCTATTGTGAATTGAGCTGCCGTGAACATCAATATGGCCACATCACTATAGTATGTTGACTTTAACTCCTTTGGTATATGACAAGGCATGGGATAATTGGGTTAAATGCTGGTTCCATTCCAACTTTTCTGAGGAATTTCCATAATGCTTTCTAGAGTGGTTGCACCAATTTGCAGTCCCACCAGCAATGTATGGGTGTACCCTTTTCCCCCATATCCTCGCCAACATTTATTGTTACTTGTATTCTTGATAATTGCCATTCTGACTAGAGTGAAATGAAATCTCAGTGTACTTTCAATTTGCATTTTTCTAATTGCTAGTGATGATGATACTTTTTGCATATCTTTGTTGATCATTTGTATTTCTTCTTCTGTGAAGTATTTGTTTATTGTTTGATTATTCCTTTGTCCATTTATTGATTAGGTTATTTTTTGTTGTTGTGAAATTTTTTGAGTTCTTTATATATCCTGGAATTTAATGTTCTATCTGAAGTGGCAAAGATTTTCTCCCATTCTGTAGGCTCTCTGTTTATGTTCTTGATTATTTCCTTCGCCTTGAAGCTTTTTAGTTTGCTACCATGCCATTTATTGATTCTTGATTTTATTTCTTGCACTTTAGGAGTCATACTGAGGAATTTTGTTCCTAAGTTGACATGATGGAGATTTGAGCCGACTTTTCTTCTAGTAGGTGCAGGGTCTCTGGTCTAATGCCTAGGACCTTGATCCACTTTGAGTTGAGTTCTATGCAGGGTGAGAGATAGGGGTCTAATTCCACTTTGTCACATATGAACAGAAATGGCAAATTAAGAGTTTAGAGACATGAAGTAGGTAAGGTCAGGGTTTGTGTTCTATTCCCAAAGAGGAGGAAAACAAGTCTTAAATACCCTATATTGTCCCTTTCATGTTTCTAATACAGGTCCCATTAAGTATTATGTTTGTCCTTGCCCTATTGGACAACCTGCCCTGAATACATCTTACTACCAGAATCATAGGCAAGAGGATATAAAAAGGGGCAGAAATATTCACCTAGTGATAGCTGGAATTATTGTACTAAATTCAAAGAACCATGAATGAGGATAAAGTCATTCAAAAGGAAAAACAATCTTCAGTTTAATCCAGTCTACTATTTGTATGTTATACACCGTGTGACCTCATGGAAAATTCCTCACTGGTGGACTAGGTGACCCAGGCTCTGTGACCAAATCTTAGAGGAGTCACACCTTTCTTTCTTTTCTGCTGTCTGAAGCAAGGCACCAACCCTAGGCCAGGTGAGGGGTTCATTCTTGTCTCAATCTTGCCTGAAGTGAGTATAAGTTAGTCCCAGTTAAGACTTGGGGGTAGGGGGTACAAAAATGCATGAGCAACTGGAGAGTTAAAAATAGGGTTGTCAGATTTAGCAAATAAAAATACAGAGTTCCCAGTTAAACCTGAATTTCAAAAACGCAATGAATAAATTTTTAGTTTAAGTTTAGTTTTAGTGCAAATCCCAGAAAGTTCATGGTTAATAATAAGCTGCAAAACAGAGACAATTTATTATCACAAATACTGCAAGCACATGGGCTTATACTAAAAATGCATTAGTTGTTTTTCTATAATTCAAATTTCACTGGAAGTCTTGTATTTTATCTGTTGGCCCTAGTAAAAACAAATCAAACACCTTGAATTAAATCTAATATCTCTTCATGTGAGGAACTAAGGTTTCTTGGAAGTCAAGAGAGCCTGGATCCCATTATGGTAATGGTTATGCATATTTTAAATTTTTAAAAATTAATAATTTAATACAAATGTATTTTGGTAATTCACAAGGTATAGACTATATATTTAAAATTAAACTGGGTACTACTTTTCTTATTTTACTATGGTAAGACTACTTAAATGAAGTCTACTCTCTGTACATTATCAGACTATAGGAACAATGCTATAGAACCAAACCTTTGGTGCTTACTCATCCTTCTTTTTGCTTGTTTGTTTGGGTACTGGGAATTGAACCCAGTGATGCTTAAACACTGAGTCACATCCCTCGCCCTTTTTATTTATTTTTTTATTTTTCAGACAGATTTGCACTAAGTTGCTTAGGGTCTCACTACTTTGCTGAGACTGGTCTTGAATTTGTGATCCTTCTGCCTCAGCCTCCTGAGTTGCTGGGATTACAGGCATGTATCACCTCACCTGGCTACTTGCTCATCTTTCTTGACTAAAAGTTTATGCCTGCTGATTAGTATCTCTTCCTTCTTATCTTTAGCAATAGGTAATTCCTGTACCTCTAAACAGTGATGCCAGAATCCTAAATACAATTAGTAATTTGAATGAAAAATTTTAAACTCCCATCACTTTAGGCAGTATAGTTGGATAGTTAGTAACAAATTTAAAATGTCAAGTACAAACCCAGGTATGGTGGCACATGCCTGTAATCCCAATACCTCTGGAGGCTGAGACAGGAGAATCACAGGTTTGAGACCAGCCTCAGCAAGGTAGTGAGATCCTGTCTCAAAATCAAAAACAAAATGTAACTCAGTGGCATGTTGCCCCTGGGTTCACCTCCAGTATCCAAAAAATAAATAAATTAACAAAATGCCAAATGTACTTTAAATCATATGTGTATATCCTAGTTATTATATGTGTTTATTATTTGGAGACAATAACATAGTCTAAATTGGAGGACTTTTTTACAGTTTTGTGCTGGGAGCCAAATATCCCTCTCCCTCCCTGCAAATGACTGGCTCCACCAGCCACAGAAGAGGGAACTGAAGAACTGCTTGAAATATCTTCCTTTGATTCATCCACAGGTATAAAATGCCATCTTCCAGATATAAGGACTATATTTGTTTCCTTTGGATGCAATAACACATTACCATAAACTTGATAGCTTAAAACAATACACATTTATTTTTGTATTGTGGAGGCCAGAAGCCCAAAATCAATGTATAAGGAGGTCTGTGCTCCCTCAAGAGGATCTTGGGGAGAATCCCTTTCTGACCGTTTCCAGCTTCTAATGGCCACTTGCATGGGTTAGTATGTGGCTGTATCATTCTAATCATAGCCTCTGCTGTCAATTACCTTTTCCTCTTGTGTGTCAAATTTCCCTTTCCCGCCCTCTTACAAAGCCATGTGATTGTACTTAGGGCCCACTCCCATAATCCAAGATAATCTGAAGGTCCTCAAATAAATCATATCTGCAAAGTCCATGTTTTTGCCCATGATAAGGTATCATTCCGAGGTTCCAGAGGATTAAGACATGGATATCCCTGGAGGCCATCAGTCAGCCTGCCAAAGGAGCAGAGGAAATGCCTTCCACACAGTCAGGTTTCTGAAGAACATAAACTGGCTTGGCAGTGGGATCAACCAGGCATCTGTTTAACTGGACATGTCTTTCACAAATTGTGAAGGTACTGGAATGCAAAATTGAAGGCTTAGCTACCCACACATGAATGCCTGAAGTCATGAGCCTGGATTGTGTCCCTGTCATGTTTTCAATACAGGCCACATTGTCCATGATCCCATCAAAGAAAGGCCACTTAGTGTGGTGGTTAAGATTAAATAGATTACTGGGAATCAAATCCCTGCTCCATTAATGACTGTCTTTGTGATCTACCTCTCTTCTGTTTTCCATCTATTAAATAGTCTTCTGATAAAGTTGTTGAAGATTAAATGAGCTAAGATGTAAAGTGGTTGGAGAAATCACTGCTAGATGATCTCTAACTTAACATGAACTGCTATTTGTTTCACTGGATAAACTAAAGAGATAGGTAGGATCTTCTTCCAACTATATTATTTTTAAGTTTAAAAGTTAGAAAATGAATGGAAAAAAAGAGGTACCTGTTCTTTTGTTGTTGTTGTTGTTGTTGTTTTGGTTTTTTTACACTGACTTGAGATTCAGAGCAAAAGAAGAGGACAAAAGAAGGGGAAAATCAATGCTATGAGGAAGGAAAGATGGCTGGACTGGCTCTGTGTGTTGCTGGTAGTACTCTGGCATGTTGTTGGGTAGCGGGTAGTCAGGTATTGTGTGAAGAAGGCCAGCTGGTTGTGGCTTGTGCTGGTGTGAAGAGACACAGAGCAAGTGAAGGCTCACAAACTTCACCTATAGTGACGAACAAGTTATCAACCATGCTGACGAACAAGTTATCAACCATGCTGACAGTCGCATCTTAGAAAAAATGGGTAATACCCACAAGGAAGTCTTGTTTAAAGGAATAAAGGAATGTATGAAAAATCACATGGTCAAATGCAAAATACTTTTAGTTTTCTATAGGACCTATTATTTGGATTACAAGCAAGTATGCAATTGAAGTCTTCATTCCTTTAAATATGATATAAAATCACCAAAGCTTGTCATATTTGAAGACATTCATTCTTCCAACATTTTGAACATATACTTTATCCTGAGGACAATGTTAGGACTATGCTAGGAGTTGCTGATAAAGTTATGAATATGAATGTGAAATATGAAGTTCTGTCTAGAGAAACTTATGGGCCATCAGTAGAGCCAATATAATTTTTAAAAGATGTAGTTATTTTAATGAGACTATGTACAGAGTGCTGAGGGAGCTCTTAGAAGTAATTTCCAACTTTGCTGGAACAAGGCAAAGTAAATATTAAAGTATTTCTGTAACAAAAAAAAGATGGGAGGTAAGTAGAAAATGGCACGTTTGATTTGGATTTCACTAAAGGAGGTTGTTCTGGAACTTTGCTGAGCTTGTGGTATATGGAGAAAGATGAGCTGACAATGTAACCCCAAAGGCCAATGAATAACTGCTTGATGATTACTCTGACTCCTGGGAATACATTTCTATAATATTAAAAGTGACATATGACTCATTAAAAATATACATCTTCACATATAGTACACAATATAGCTAGAGCACCTAATAAACCAATCAAAGCGAGGTCCTGCAGACTTAAGGTGCAGGGGGAATGTGGGTGAGGACCCCGGGACCTTTCCCCTGCTCGCGAGCCCAGAGGTTTACGGAGCTAGGGTGGGGGTTCCCGGTAGGGGAAGTTCAGAGCCCAGGGAGCGGCAGAAGCACGTGGGCTGAGGGGGGTGGGAGGACGCAGACGGAGGAGTAACCGGTGGAAGTGTCAAAGAGGAAGAAGTGGAGGGCTGCCGGGGTGACAGGGTGTGGTCTGTGGGCGAGCAGGCGAAACGGGAGGGGAAGGCAGAGACCCACCAGGACTGAGGAGGCAGTGGGGGCCGTGCCTGCGTCGCTCCGTGCGGTGACAGCGAGGAGCGCGGCGCTGGGCCGTGTGGCAAGGGGAGTTCCCGTCCTCTCTAAGTGGAGACACTGCTCGGAGCTGCGCCAGCGCCTTCCGCCTGGGCCCGGTACCAGACACCTGCCGAGTGCGAAGCGCGAGTCCGGCTCAGCCTCCGGCCCCCAAGTAAGTCTTGCCTTTTCTATTTCTCCTCCGCCGTCTCTGCCCCTTTATCTGAGGAACGAAGAGCTTCCAAAGGGAGCTTCAGGACAAGCGCACAGGGAGCTCTGGCGGCGTCAAGGATGCTCCAGCCGCCGGGCGCGCCCCGGCCGGCGCGGGGATTCGGCCCCGAGGCCCCGCCGCTCGGTTCCTATGCGCAACGTGGACGGAGGCGGCGGCAGAGTTGTTGGCACTGATACTACCCATCTTTTGTGTCTTGCCCGATCCCAGAGCCGTGCCAGGCCGGGGGGAGGGAGCGGAAGCCACTTTATGGCTCCTGGCCTCACCTCTTACCCCCACCCCAAATCCTTTGGGATTTCAAAATGCCACGGACAAGGGCGCAAGTGCGTGCCAACCCCCCCGCCCCCAGCTGGGCTAGTCGGATCCAGCTGGGCGGCCCGCTACGCCGCCCCGCTCTTCTAATTTTCTTTTTAGGTACAGCATCTGTAACTGGTGGGTGCTGGGAGGAAGGGCTGACTGGGTGAGCACAGGTGTGTGAGTGTACGGAACGACCTACCTTCTGGATTTTCTTGGGGTGACAAGGGGGAAGGGAGGGAAAACCCAGAACCCCAAAGCCCTAAGCGTCCCGTGCTAGCGGGCTCGCGCGGCCAGCGAGCCGGCGTTCTCTGGGTGGGTCCCTTGTCTGGCTCATTGTTCGCGGTGACTGTTCTTGGGGCCCGGCTGAGCGACACAGACACCGCTCATCGGGCTGTAAATAAAAGTGACGACTTAGTGGTGTAAGGGTCAAAGCTGCCAGTAGGAAAAGGGCTTACCCTTGTTGGAAACGGATTTCTCTGAGCTTAGAGGGCAAGAGTAGTCTATTGCAAGAATCGCTCGTGAGTGCGAAACTTAGCTCTGACTCTAATTCAGAGAGACAGCCTAGTGAATTAAACCCTCAGAAACCGGGCGATATTTTCCTCACTGAAATTGTTTTCAGAGTAACGAAGATGGAGTTTTAAGTGTAATTGGCAACTAGCTGCCTTTTCTTGCTAGCACCTGTTTCCCTTTAAGGTTCTCAGGTGGGGTTTATTTTTCTCCCTCTTTTACATATAATGTGCATTTATTCTATTTGTGCCTTCAGCTATTTAAATTGCATGGTTCTGGGAGATAAGTCCGTTAAAACAAACAAACAAACAAAAACAACAAAGTGCAATTTCCACTCTACGAATGGCCAAGCACGGGTGTAGACGTCCATTGCTCCCCACCCTAAGCACATACTAACATTCATGAAGGCAGAGATGTGCACCAGGAGTCAGAGGGAGCCTGTTATCCCTCCTTGAAGAAGCCAAGAGACATCTTGGGTATATTCTTTTTGTTGGTAGATAGGTAAGGTAAGGTAGAAGGTAGATATCCTTATTTTACTTTTTCTGTTCTTTAAATTACAATAATATCACCTTGTCATGGTACGTATTCCTTTTTTTTTTCTAATGTCCATGAGTAGTAATCAAAGTATGGTCTTGACAGGAGAGATTTTTTAAATTTCTCATACATGTGACACACACACACACACACATATATATATATATACATATACACACACACATACATACATACACGTGTACATATATATGTATATGCATATATGTATGTATTTGTAGCTGGATAGAAATCCTAATCCCAGTAGTTAATAACACGTCCAGCTGCCCTGGTCTTGTTTTATTTTGACATGTCTGCTGGACCTGCTAAGTACATCAGGCTACTGGAGTCCCCAGCCCCAAGGGAGAAATACCAAATATGAACACCTCTTCCTACAATCCAGTTGCAGAGGGAAAAAAACATGCAATGAGAGTGTTGTTTAGGGTGTGGAAAGCTGTATGGTTTATTCTAAAAAGGGAGGAGTTGAATTAGATATATGAAAAATAAAAGTAGAAACCTAGGTAGGCATCCAAACCATATTCACAGTTTTACAAATATACATGTAGAAAAGTACATTGTGTTCCCTTTCTCTCTTCTTTATCCCTTTTAATGTTTTTATCTTTACTGTTTTACATAGCAACATTTGTAACTCTATTTTTGGGCTTCAAAAAGAACTTTTTTTAGCCTATTTTTCTATTATATTTTCCCTACCAATAGTGCTCATTGAACGTATTCAATTATCTTTTCAATTGTTCTTTTGTCTACTTGCATACCATGTCCAACTTAGTACAAAACCAAATGAGCAATGAGTCAACCAAGTTCTAATGAAGATTAAGACATGAGAGTTATCCACAGCTATGTTTAAACTGTACACTCATTTAACTACCTTCCCACATGACCAATTTTAGTTAGTAGTTTGTTCATCTTCTGAAGTCTCCAGACTCCAAATTCTTACTCTGATTACCACACTAGATCTTGATTATACAAAGAACAGAACTTAATTATTTTGGTCTCATTTATCAGTCAGCAATGTTTAGTGTTGCCAAGATAATAATATCATTGAAATATGCATAACTTTAAAGGATGCTAGAAAAAGTCTTTCTTGTTTCTTCATAGAGGGGGAAAAATAAACTTCCTTGTAAAGTCATAATTTAGCTGTTATGAGGCCCTCTAACCATTTGTGTTTATTGAGTTTACTCTTCCACATGAAGAAAGAACCATTGTTTTGTTGTCTAGGAGCTGAAGGAAGATGCAAGTGAGAAAAGGAAACCAAGCACTAAATGTTATTATTTTTTCTATTTGGAGAAATATATTAAGTAAACAGTGATTATTTTCCTAAAGATATAATACAATCTTATTAAGAAATACTGAAAAAAGAAATTTTCAGGATAGAAATGCTATCACTAAGTATTCATTAAAAGTAATTTATATATATATACATATATATGCACATGTATTTAAAATCAATCTCAGAATGTTTTTATCATTCTATAGAATTATGAAATATTAAATTATTGTTAATAAAACACAAATTTAATCAAATCTATATGTAAATGTACTGTCTTTTTGCAAATGTTTTAATTGTAATAGCCTTTTTGTTGAGATTAAAAAGAACATCATTGATGTCATGGTGTGCTTCGCATTTTAAAATAGTAGCTAATGAATTACAAACATTCATTACAACCACTTGCTGAAATTTCTCAGGACCCCCAAATAGAGAATTATTTGTACTATATACTGTCATTCATACCCTTGCTGAATGTATGTTGATCTCCTTTTCTTCTTCAAAGTTAACCACCTTTTAAATTAATACCTGTTGGCCCTCACTCATTTATTTTTCTCCTATGTCATAGATTTATGTGTAAATATCTTCAACATAATCTGGAAAGGAACTTCCTGTTGAAAACTTGTGGGAATTAGTTGGGGGTGGGGAATGAAGAAAAAAAAATAACTTTCTTGAACTGGAAAGAATCAGGACTTTTCAGGAAATGAAGGGCAATTCTTTGAGCAATTCTTTGATCTTTCAAAGGCCAAGCTATATAACACATAATTTATATTTGGGTAATTCAGGCACTAGCTTCATATATCATAAGGCAAAGCTATAGAGTATCATGGTGCCTTTTCTTTGTTACATTTGAATGGTGACTTTAGTTCCATTCACTTTTCTCCTTAATAAGTGTTGAAAACTACCAACTCTTTGTTTTCTTATACTTTTGTTTTGTTTTGTAGGAGTGCTGTTCTGTGTATGTACAAATGAAAAATGTAAATGCTTATTTTGGGAAAAGTTTACTTAAGCTCAGTTTATCCCATGAGTAGTTATTAAATGTTTCTTCTATGAGAGTTTATTTAATGTTTACTAAGGAAGATCTTGGATACTCAGTTTGCATTGATTAAGTTCATTTAACCTTTATAGTTTTTTCCTCAAATAAGCTCATTTGAAGAAAAAGTATTGAATTATCTATTCAGGCTAAAAATCAATAATCATTTAGATTTCTTTTAAAATAAAGATCAACTTAATAAAATTATAAACATAAGAAATGAAGATGCAATGCAAATTGTGTTTATTTTTAATATATACTTATTTTTTGATAAATTAGATTTTTTTCATTTTCAGGGGTAATGTGAATTTCTTCCCTGATCTCATTTTCTCTTTTGCTTTGGGAACTGGAAGGCTCAGAGCCAAACTGAGATCTAATTTATTAATCATATAAAGCTCCATGTACACATATGTGTTATCTTTCTCAATGATCTTGTCTTATTCTACTTATGTACATTTTCTCTGCCTACATGTCTAATTTTGTTTTGGTTTTTGTTAATCTTGGAAGGAGACAGGCCATCAAAATAGATAGGAATAAGCATTTAGAAACAGAATCAAGTCTATAAGTAATTTTTAAGGCCTAATATTGCAAATGCAGAAGGGGTGTTAGACAAATTAAGGCATGATTTCTCATCTAAAGACACCCTAACTGGATTTTTAAAAAGCCGTAAGTAGATAACAAATTAATAATAAGTCAATATCTATACACATCTGTTGCATTAAAATGAAAACCCAAATACTATCTTTAATGAAATTCAGCTGCCACTTTCTAGAAAAACACTATTATAGAACTAACCAGTAAAGCAAAGTAACCATATTTTTTCATTAGAAAGAATTCCCCTCTGGGCACACTAAAACTCAAGTAGTCTGAGTATGTGAGGATAAAAATAAATGTTGGAAAAATATTGTGATTCTGTGGTACTGGAAACTCCCAGACGCTTCTCTTTCCTTCTCTTCTCTTGCTCCACACCCCCACCCCACCCCATAGGCTTTTCTACTTGCTACCTTGGCTGGGCCTGATTGACAGTGTGGCAATTCCAAAGGCAAGCTAAGCCCACCAGGCTGGCAGCTTTTGAAATTTCTGTCTATGTAAATACAGTATTTGTTCTAAGTACTGCACTTAAATACTGTAGTTAAGCTTAAGTGCCCACTGGTTGTTTCCCTTTGTACTTGAATCAACAACCATTTTCAACCTTCAGAAGGGACCACCCACAAAACTGTTCCTTTTAACTGTAGAAAATCTCAGAGAGAAAGGGAAAAAAAGAGGCAAAAACTTGAAAAAACGAAATTGTTGACTTAGAATGACATATCTATTTACGACTTTATCTATTTGTGGCCTTAGCCATAAACTCTGAATTAAACTTCCAAATCTAACCAGCTACCTCTGGACATAAATCCGATACTCATCTTCTCTCACCCCCACATAGACATGACTTTTTGTTAGACATCTCAATTACAGTTAATGTTAAAATAATTTAAAGTCTAAAATGCAGATCTGTTGTCTTCAACTGAAATGAACTATCAGACAATGATAAACACTGATCATTTAAATTTGGCCTTTTAAAAAGCACATTGGATACAGTAAAGATTAGTGTATTAGGACACTTACTGAGCTTTCAATTATGATATAAATAGTTCATAAAGCTTTAAAATTTTCATCAAATTAATGTTTCATTGACATGCAAATTAACTGCTGACATCTAAGGTGCATGCCATGTGATGATTCCTAATTGGCAAGTGAACCTCAGAGGATTATTTATAGATTACATTGCAACAAAGTGCAGGAGTAAATTCTCATTGTGCAATTCAATTCAAATTGATGTTTAAGCTTTGATTCTCTTCACTTTTTTTGACATTCCTTTTGATCTCTAAAGTCCCTCAAAAATAAGCTGGCAAAGGTGCTAGATATAAAACTAATAACATTTGGGTAGATAATTTATCTTGAAATTATTCCTAAGAGATTTGGAGTCCAGTTAAATGTCCTTCATGAACTGGTTGAGGTACAAATAACTTTGGGAGCTATGAATTTAAACCCAAAGGCTTGGTAGCATCTGTTTCTATCCAGAGCACACAAGAAGGTACTTTCATACAGGAAAAGTAAGAAAGCAACTTGATCATTTTTCAAGTGAATTCATTTTTAAGAATAGCTGCCTCTAAAGATCCAGGTGCATTATTAGTGGCTATTTTATTGTCTAATGGCATTTAGATGTCTTTTATTTCCACATTCTAATATGATTTGGATAAATAATAAAATGAAATATTTATGGTATATTTGCAATTTCTGTAATGTGTAATTAGGTCAAGATTTGGCCATTCTTGTCTTTATTCCATGTCTGTGTCTGCCTCAAGGTAGACCAAACAACTAAAAGTGAAAAAGTAAGTACTTTGTTTATTCTGCACATTTTTTTCAGTATGCATTTTGCATATGACCTCACAAGATTTTCAGACATTGGAGCCATAATTTCCTGCCCACAAAGATCCAACTTATTAGAGAACTTTATAGCTTACTAACTTTTGTTTTCCTCAAACTACACCTAATCTAGGACATCCACCTTTCCCTACCAAATTGGTCAAGTGCCAATTAAAAAGATTTATCAAAGACACCTTTTCTTTGAAGAAATCTCTATAGTAAACTTGACATTCTCTTTGTAAGAGTTTCTGTGTGTGTGTGTGTGTGTGTGTGTGTGTGTGCATGTGAGTGCACATGTGGGAGTTTTAGTCACATTACAATACGTAAATGTTTATAAATCTGAAAAATTCCATATAAATACAGTATTATTGTTATCATTCTCAAGCTAAGAAGATACACTAAAAGTTGAATACAGGCAACATGTGAGAGCAAATGCTTGTTTTATTTTTAAGTTTTTGTCTAGCAATTAAATCAGTTGTTTCCTAGGTCTGTTATTTTATATTGTTAAGTGTCTTCACTTGTAATGAGGCCATAGTATGGGCATGATCAAGGCAATTTGATTTCTTGCTAATAGAGACCTACAAGGAAATTTATCCCGTAATTAGGAAAAACTCACTTTCATTGATAAATATTGAAAGAGGGCTGGGTGCCAGATATTGATAAAAGAAATGTTCATAACAAAGAAATTAAGAGGTCTTGCCATGAAGGAATGTTGAATAAAGTGGGAATAAAGTCACTGAATAAATGTGGCAAATGAAATATACAGATCAGCACAAGATTTGGGGGGGTCTTTGAGAAAGGATGCATGTCTCAATTTGAATGGGAGATGGGATGGGAAGGCTTAATGGGAGAATTGAAGCTTAAAGGGCAAGTGTATCTTTAGAAGGTGAAGAAGCAGTGAGCCTTAGTTTTGGGGACAACTGTTCCAGAGAAGGTTGGAAAGTAAGCACAAATGGAGAATACAGAAAGTCCAGCAGGAAGCGTCATACATTAGGCTGAAGATCTGCATAGCAGTCTAGATTAAAGGAATTAGAAGTTTAATCTTCATTAAATCCAACTCTCTTATATTTTGCTAACCTGTTGAATATACCTGAGAAAAAATACACAGCCATGGTATCCTTTACATTCACTCATCTTAAAGAGGTTCCTGCATTTACCATATAACTTCTGTGCTGCCTGACTTCATTATTCTCCTGAAAGTCTATATGATATTTAATACTGTGTCCAGCACCTGTCACTCAAAGAGTAAGCCTTGCTTCCTACTCACTGATAAAATTGAGATCTTAGAAAAGAATTTCCATAGACACCATTGCTGCATCTTTCCACCAACAATATCTGTTCCCACATACTCTGCATTCTTGCAGATTCTCTCAATAGCTCATTTCAGTGGTTGCAACATCTTAGAAGAATGAAATGTGTAACTGAGTTATCAATGATTGAGACTATTCCATTGCACCTAGAACTTCCATTTTTAGTTGTTTTGCCTTGGGAAATATTCAGGGTTTCAGGCAAAGATTTATATAAAGGAAATTACTTAGAACAAAGAAAAATTAGAAACAATACATCTGACCAAAGATAGGAACAAAAGTAATTAAGGGCTGGGGTTGTAGCCCAGTGGTGAAGTCCTTGCCTAGCACACGTGAGGCACTGGGTTTGGTTCTCAGCACCACATAAAAATAAATAAATAAATAAATAAATAAATAAATAAATAAATAGGTATTGTGTCCATTTACAACTAAAAAAAATTTTTTTTTTACAAGCAAGTAAGTATAGCATTTGTTTACAGTAGATTTTTTTGGTGGTGCTAGGGTTTAAATCCAGGGCCTAGCACGTGCTACACAGCACTATACTTCTGAGTTATACTCCCAGCTCTTGGTAGAATGTTAAGCATTATTTACAGGCAATTTTTCAAAGAACAATTATTAGCAAGGTAAAATAGATGATATAAAAAGAAAAATACAGCAAAATTGTGCATAGTATAGGCTACAGTATATAAAATTGTATGTATGTCCATGAACGTAACCAGAAAAGTGAATCATGTTAAAGGATCACCCCACTGGACATAGAGAAGAAAATTATTCTGTACAGCAGATTATTTGAAAATATGCTCTGCTTGAAAGAGAAAACTTTTAGGGAGAGTCTGGTGACATATAAAATGTTCATTGAATGAGCACAATAGAGAAAGCCATCCCTATAGTGTGAATGAACTGTCAGTGATGGATCCATGCCCAATAGGACTACAAACATTCAGTCTACTAACACATCCCATAGGATTGAGTGTGAAATACATCACAAATATGTTTAGTTCTTAGCCTCTCCACTGCTGTCCTGGCCTGTGGCACCATCATTTCTGGCCTGGATCATTGCCTTATGCTTCCCACTCTTGCTTTCGCAGAAATAGTGATCTGAGAGGCTGTGATTGCATAGTATTGAAGTATGAACCCTGTGAATGGACTGTCCTAAGTGTAAGTTCCAGCACTGCCACTGTGAGAGCTGTGAGACTGGAAGCAGCTTGTTTCTCTTTACTTTTCTGTTCCCATCAATAGAATTGAGAATATTAATACCTATCTTGTAAAGCTTTGTGAAGATCAGTTGAGGTTTGTGAAATAAAGTAAATATAATTATTTATTAGCTATTTTGATACCTAAGTTAGAATATATCCTTCTTTGTTTAAAATCATTCACAACCTTCTCATTGCACTTTGGGTAGAATCTTTGAGACCACATCACCAACTTCAAATATTGCCTCTCCCTGCTCCATCACTATATCCATGAACAAGCAAATCCTGTTCTGTCACAGGGCCTTTGCATGTATTGTTCCATTTGCCTGGAAACTGTTCTCAGTCTCCACAGCTGCTGCTTGTCCTTTAAGTCTGCAAGTATGGCCTCCTCTTCTTAGAGCCCTTCCCTGATTTCTGTTTATCCACAGGACACCTCCTGCTATTCTTTTTTCATTCTCCACCTCCTATTGTTCCTAAAGAGATCTTGTAAAAGTTGAGGTTCTTTTGTTTGTTTGGTTAACTCTTTTCCCCTCAATTTGATGATTAGGATTTAAACTTGGTGAAACAAAGATGTCTGTCATGCCATTACATTTGTTCCCCCTAATGCCTACCAGAGATCCCAGCATATAGTAGCCCACTGAATAAATTCTGGATGGAAGGACGGAGGCATGACTGAGATTCAACCTATTGTAAACATTTAATTGGATTTCTACAAGGGCTAACTTCATGTTTTCAAGGTGCGTCACTAAGGAGATGAAGGTTATTAGTACTCCTTATCATTTTAACTCTGACACACAGGGACTTAAAAATGCTTGTCAAAACACAGGTGCATTTTCAAAGAAGTAGAGAGTTTGAGAGGGAGACTGGATTGGTAGTCGTACTGAGGGACCCTACTTTGAGGATGCTTCAAGCCCAGGAAGGCCTAAATGGAAGCTGCAGTATTGTGGGCAAGGGGGATGCTAAGGTCAAGGTGAAAGTTTTGGGGAATTGTCAGATCAGCATTTTCCTAAGAACCAGGTTAAAAATAACTTCTATAATATTTTAATTCTTGGTTTTAGAGAATGCTGCATAGGGACTTGTATATACAATGCCACAGGTGAATAGAAGATTTTTTAAAAATCCAATTAGTTATTTGATGGCTTGAAATAAAATCTATTTTCTTTCTCTGACTCAGCTGGTTTTTAAAATGGAAGTCAGTAAACCTGAGTATGTTATGTGTGAATGTGTCTATCTTTGAAGATAAACTTTGTTTTGTATAGGAAAATACTTCATGTGGAAATCAATATTTTCTTACATTGTTTCTGATCATGAAATAGCAGCATGGAAAGTTTGGTGTCAAGTGAAGTTCCCCTCATTTTACCAGTAGGTGTCACTGCAGCTCACTCAAACTTACTGGGACATTCTGTAGGGACCAACTGGAGCCAGCATTTTATCAAATCAACATCGCGGAGCTTCTACCAAATTACCTGAAGGAAATCTGATGAAAAGAAAAATTATTCCCAGGTGCCTATTATTCCTCCAAACAAATGTTCCTATCATGAATGAGCTAAACTTAAAATATGTGTTTTATATTCTGGAAAGAGGGATATAGAGAAATATGAAAAGAAAAGTGAAACAGAATGTGTCTGGTGACAACATGCTCTTGAAGACCTCTGGACACATTGCTTTCTTGCCATGCTTGGCATGCAGGTCCCTTTCCCTGCTTCTTTTCTTTGCTTAGATGAGCCTAGCTTTTCCAAAATGTATTATCTGGTGTTACGCTAACAAACTATTCGTTTGACAAGTATAATTTCTGTCCCCGTAGATAAAGTG
Organism: Glaucomys volans; assembly: GCA_020662805.1. Lineage (NCBI taxonomy): Eukaryota > Metazoa > Chordata > Mammalia > Rodentia > Sciuridae > Glaucomys > Glaucomys volans. Next base: position 317,983 of record JAJEJO010000424.1, read on the forward strand.
GACATTAATATTCAAAATTTCCAGGTGAGGAAAATGAAAATTGGATTTGTGGCATGTGTTTGGTTAGGATTGTGGACTTGACCATAGAATAGAGCCATCAGACTTCAAAACCACTCCCTTTTTCTTTCCATGAAACCCCTAAACAATCCTGCCCCTGGGAGACTTTCCTAACATCCTTTAGGTATCCCCCCTCTGGGCCACACACAGCACCTGGTGCTCACTCTTGGATGAAGACTGGGCATGGCCTTCTATTTTCTTGTCTACCTGTTCATTCGGGGTCCAAGTACTTTGAGCATGAATACAATGTCTTTGCGTAACAGTGTAGCACCCCCTACTGGTATCACTGAAAAGGTGAATAAGAGAAAAGATGCATTCAAAGATGGGACTTCAAGGTGGTGAGGATATGCTGCAGGAAAGCAGGGAAGGCACTGGGCACCTGCCTTCACCCACTGCTATCGACCCCACTTGCTCCACAGCCACTTAGCAATGGAGAGGAAAGGCCCAGCATTGTGTCAGGGAGGTGGAAGAGCGATGATGACCTGAGAAGGGATGTTCGTCCAGTTTGGTCCACACATTGCAGTGCCTCTGGACTGGAGGGAACTGACTGGTGTCTGAGGAACTGTTTCCTGCTGTCCTCCAGGTGGCAGCATGGCCCAGCTGTCAGAAATGAGCTGTTCTTGGACATTCCTAATGCTGCCAAACTCAGAACTGTTCTCAGGGCATTTAGTGCCCTGGGAATGATTAATGGTACTGCCCACTCACTGCACCCTGAGGGTAATTGAGCCTGCAATATTTTGGAGGCTGCAGAGAGATTTTCAGAGCTGCTGCCTGATGGAAGGGGGTCTGCCACATTTTGACCATTGTATTCCTTTTGAGACATCTTGGAGGACTTCTTGTGCTCAGAAATCAGGGTTTGGCACAGTGCTTTAAAGGGTGGGGAAAAGATACACTATCCTAGATTATAGGAAAGCTTAATTTTTTGGCTACTCCATTTAGTATGCATCCCATATTCTTTATTTTTTCCCTCTTCTTTGGTTCTGAAATAATATTCCTTTCCACCTGACTTAAAGCAGTAAATCCTCTGGAAGGTAGCTTATGTTAATTGACTGAGTATTTTGAAAGAGTGCAGGCAGAGCTATGTAAAATGTCTTAATTTAAATAAGCTCTAAGCCCTTTCATATTGTAAGCTGAGGTATTTAAAAGTAAGATGATTGGAAATTTCTGAAGTTCCACACAATTCAAGAGAATGTGAGACATGTTCGAATGAGGGACTGGCACAAGGCTGCAGTGTCCATTTATTCTCAATACACACGTAATATCAATTATAGAAGACAACCAACAAAAGATCCTAAGCTTGTCGGGTTGGGTTTGTGTGACTGCTTCTTTTCATTAGAATTTTTAGTAACTGGGAAAAATGCCAGATTCTAAACGCTGGAAAATGGTGTCTTGAATAGGTTATACTAGTAGATCCTAGCACTGTTGAAAAAAGAAATTACTTATAAATTCAGAAAACACTTGTTGGTCTACGTGGCCAAGTGGGGAATCTGAACCTTGGCGTTCCTGAAATTTGGGTTTACGTATCTCTGAGGTGGGTTTTAGGCAGTGGTTTAGAGCTTCTTCCATGTTTTTTGTTTTTGTTTTATTTCTTCAGTACTCTTTAGAGCAATTGTTCTTCCCTGACTTTTACTTTTATCACCGAAGATTCTCCCATGGTTGCCTGTGATGATCTGAAGTCATACTCTGTATGAGAGGTTATCTTCCAGACATTTAGAGAGCCAGTCTTTACTGGGTCTCCTTGTGTTGTCGCCTTTAAGTATTGACAGGCAATGAATTTGGACTCTCTAAATACTTGGAATAGAGTAATCAGAAGAATGGTTAGGATGGCCCCTCAAATTCTGTTTTCAGATGTGATTGCAGGTGTTGATAAAATTGCTATTCTAGCTTGCTTTAAAAAAAAAAAAAAAGTTTACTCAAAGATTGGATTTGCTGCAGTGTCTCCTTGTGATGAAGCCAAGGCTAGGGAGTAAAAGTAAGGGCAGGGTGGGGGACAGTTAACTGAGATAAGTCCTTCATGCTTTATTCATAGCCTCTGATTTAACTACAACAACTAAATTAGTGGGGAAGAAAATCCTAACATAGCCTGAAGTCGTGTTTGATGATCCATGACTCACTAAAAGGATTTTCCCAGTCTACCAACTTCTATTTCCTTGACTGCAGTGGTCAATTTATCACAAATGTCTTCATTTAGACCCTTGATATAGAGATATGTGTATCCATGCTGCCCTTAATTAATATATTGTTTAATATATAAGCACAAAGTAGTGTTTTAAGTATTATTACTTATATTTCTTATCTTTTTGTTAATTTTTCAAAATAAATTGCAAATTTTTTTGTTATCAACATCTGACTCGTATTTATAAAAGGATAATCTTTGGCTATATTTAAATAAGTACCTTGCAGAGCCAAGAAGCTTATTGTCTTAGTAAAGGACAAGGTTGGTACTATTTAAACAGAGGGCCCACTGATCAACTTCACTATTCATAGCCTAAATCCTTGACTTCTTTGGTTTGGCATAACCAAAAGATAACCAGTTATGATCTTGGAAGTTAGGTACTGTTATGGGAAAACAATTTTCTAAATTTATTAGTGCTCAGTAGCAAATCAAGAGCCAAGACTGATATATCGATGAGAAGGTTTCAATGCATTCTAGAGAGTAGGGCAAACTCAACATGAGGCAGAAGACTTGGAAAACCCACTCTACTGGCCCTAAGGAATTGTGACAGAAAAGACAATTTTGATATTAGGAAGCAAGATGATAGGATATTTAGTATCGTGATCTTCCTTCTTTGAGTTCAAGATCAGCAATAGCCTGAATGTTTAGAAAGTGGAGTTGGGTAATAGTATCGGTGTTGTGTTTTCCAAATCGTCTACAGTAGACCACAGGAGCTGCAACATGACATGGATAAGAGCATGTGGTGACAGAGCTATGGATTGATGCACCTTCAAAGAGGGATTCAGAAGTCATCCTAGTGAGGGGATGTGGAGATTGTAAAGTAGCAGGTAAACTGGTTGAGATCCAGGGTTTGAATGAAGCAGCTGCCTGTCATGGATAGAGCCTTAAGAACTTAGAAAATTGGTGTGGACACCAGTCAGAGCTCCAGCAGGTCCTCCTAGGACACTAGCTGAGACAGTGGAATTTCAATAGTTACTCACAGAACATATATTTTACAGACTTGCAACAACATATTTGTATCATTTATAGTCAGTGTTTGTTTGTTTTTGTTTTTTTGGGTTTTTTTTTTTTTTCCTTTTTTAAAGGACTGGTATCCATTCTGCTTGGTTCATGTCATACCATACCTGTTGTTAAAAATTGGAATATTATTCTAAGTTATCTATTGGAGTGGGGAATAGACTAGTCCTATCCCTCCATGTCAGGGACCTGAGAGCATCCCAAGTTCATTGGCAGGGATGGGAGCTGCTTTTCGTTTACTCTTACAAGCCTGCAGTCAACCCAAGAATTATCTTGGAGAAAAAGGAAGAAATCTGTAAGACTTCGCATTTACCATAAAAGACCATTTCCTCCAGAAAATGACTATAAATAGTCTACTAAAGGCTTTGCTTTGAGTAGATGCACTGTGTAAATTTAAGGAGAATTCTCAAGCTCGAAAAACAATTATGAGCAAGTACATTTAAGTGGGATGGGGACACTTTGAAGAGGAATCAAATCAAAGAAATAAAGAAACTATATATTCTTTTCACATCAAAGAATAGGATGAGAAAACCTTTCATACCTCCTACATATTCCTTCTGAGTCCACTAGAGTAGCAGTAATTGGGAACTATGGTCCAAGCTGATTGTTTCTTCCTTTTCTTTGTTCCTCTTACATCTCACCCGTGTACAAAAATGTCCAGAGAGTCATAGGTTATCTTGGTAAGTCTTCTCTTTTAAGTATCTCACTTGCATTAGACATTTCTAAGTAAAGGCAGACTCAGGGTCTTCAGCCCGTTGTGCTTCCTAATCTTTCATCCTTCAACCTCATTAATTATCTTAATAAACCTGAATGAATCCATTTCAAAACTTAGCAGTAAACTTATTTTTTGATATGTTTCTTAATCTCTATGGCATTATTTTTCCTTTTTAAAACATTGGGGTCGACTTGAGTATCCGTGAATGGATGAATGAATAAAGAAAACTCAATACATGTGGAATACTATTCAGTCATAGAATGATGAAATCCCATTATTTGCAACTTCATGGATGAACCTCAAGAACATTGGATTGAGGGAAATAATCCAGGCAAGGAAGGATTGAAATCACATAATCTCACTTATATGTGGAATCTGTGCAGGTTGATCTCATAGAAGAAGAGAATAGAATTGTGGTTACCAGAGCTTGTAGAGTGTGGGGTAAAGTCAGGGAGACAAGGTTAGGAAGACATTGGTTAAAAAATATAAAATTTCAGTTAGAAGGAATAAGTTCAAGAGATCTGTTGTACTATACAGTAACCATAATTAATAAAAATATATCACATTTTTGAAAGATAGTACAATTAAGTGTTTTACTACAAAAAGTCAAATGACAATTCCATGAGATATTACATGTGGGTTGACCATCCTGAGATGTATATATGCTTCAGAAGGTCATGTTGTACCTGTTGAAGATACACAATTTTATTTGTCAAGTTACAAAATAAAATTAAATAAAAAAAATAAAATGTGGATCCCATTGTGCTCTGAAGGTAGTGTTCTGGCACAGTGGGGTAGGCGAGGACAATAACACCTTGGCCTCCTTCATCTTTGTTCCTCCTGCTTAGAAGGACTCCCATGTTACATGCCTCCAAAGCAAATTGTTCATGCTGAAGATGCACAAAGCGGGACCTGGACTCATACTATCAAATGAGATGTGTCTTTTGTTTAGGGAAGAGTGGGAAGAGTTAATCAATTATCAAGCAAGAGAGCCAGGATTCAAAGACAATTTTTTTTTTCTAAATACAGAGCTCCGAATTTTAATTCCACTTCATTGGAATTTCTGACAGTCTATAGGTAATAAAGAATAAAAAAAAAATTAGCGTCGGGGGGAGGGCAGTTGTGTGTTGATATGCTCGTGTGCGCTCTAAAACACCTCATGAAGATATATCAGTGGGTAGTGTGGAGTCCCTTGCTAGGAAGAAACTTTCTTTAAAAGCATCACTCTGAGGACTGAAAAGGAAAAAGGAGATGAAGAGAAAGACTACCCCTTTTTCATTTCCCCCATTGGTTTTGTCTGTGTATCTATGCGTCTGCAGTAGGTCATTGGTTCTTAGGGTCATTGAAAATTTCTGCCTCTAAGTCCAATTATTTGTTTATTTGTTTTTGTTTCTTTGTTTCTAATCTTTCACAAAATTATTTAAGGGAGCAAATCTGTTAGGATGGTTACATGGACGTGTTGGTTAATGAAGAGGTTTATATCAAGATAGGGAAAAAAGTTCTGGAAACAGATGGTTTCAGCTGCTCTCATTACCCACCAGGACTTACACCAGCTGGAGAAATGTGCAATTCCTGTGAGTTAAGGACACCTTTCCAGAAAGGGTTTTTGCTAAACAATTTTGGTGGGCAGAGTATTTTTTGTGGTAAGTCAGGCAAAGCTGTGAGCCACTCCCAAGTCTGTACTCTGGGAAGAGGGTGTGTATTTGTGTACCCCATCATGGCAGATAACATAAACATTCCTGTTTGACTTGGAATATGTTTTTAGAATAAGCATGTAAATATTAAAGTGAGTATGTTTATGTGTATATGTTTTAGCAATTCCTTCAAGAAAAAGATGTAGTCCCAGTATAAAATTGTTAACTATGAGTTAGAAATTAATTTATTTTCCCCGCTGTGACCCATGTTCAACTCCATGCTGATAAAACACTCCTCAAACATTTATTTTCCATAAAAATGTACTCAACTAAAATATATCTCTCTTCTCTCATGCCTTCTCAGAAGCAGTGTAAGATTTATTTTAGAATAGTGTGTGTGTTCTGTGCAATAATAAAAAGAGTTGGCATTTACTAAATTAATACTATGTGCCCTGCACTGTGCTTGGCTACCTACATTCATTATTTAATTTAGTTGTCATTAAGAATAGTACTGTTATTAAAACCATTTGGCAGCTGTAGAAGCAGAGTCTAAGAGGTCAGGTGCCAACCTTGAGCAGTGGGTGGTGACCTGGGGCTGCTCTAGTCCACACTCATTGTTATGTTTGCTCCTCCTAAAGCAGTGCCAAGTGCTCAATCAACCTGAGAGCAAGGCTCCCCAAGGAAGGGGCACAGAGGAGACCATCTGTGCACCTAAGTTGTTGGCATGGGATGTGGGAAAGTGGACCAGAGTGCTCGAGTGTTGACCTGGCTCTCCCTACCTCATCCCATGGGAATGTCCCCAGCAATGGTTCTGTTGGGTTGTTGGGAAGACCAGCTACATTTGTGAAAAATATTATGAGATTATAAGGGACTAGGAAACAAAATACATCCAACCAAGCAAACTTAATTGGTATTTGTTGGAGGGGGTGTTGGAATTCCTTCAATGGTCAGGATAGTAACTTCTATAAAATTCACCTATTTACTGGAAACAAAATGTTTAGTAAAAGGCATGTAATAAACTTGGAGTATATTTGAAATGCTCTTTTTAATTTATAATTCTTAGCCCTTCAACTAAGGTTAATTATTTTATTTTAGTGAATGGTTAAAAATTTTAAAAAATTATTTATGCAGTATTCTAACCAGTTTCAAATCTCTGGAGTAAAGTCATTAAATGTTTCAACCTGTTACTAGAATAAATTTGCACATACAATTTTGCCATTTCACTTGTGCTGACATTTTGAGATTGAGTTATAAATGTAGGGCAGTTTTATTTTTTTTAATTATCCTATAAACATCTTGAGGATTATTTTGCACATTTATAAGTATAAAAAGAAAGGCGTTTCTTCAAGTTAACTTAGAATGATATCCCAAAGTTTCCTGCTTTCTATACCTAAGGAAATAATTCTTCATTGTTTTGGGGGGAAGAGATTAGGAGAGTAATATGATGACTTAATGATTTCTTGTTTCAACAGTGTTTCATGGTCTCTCTCTGCTTGAGGGAGAGGGAGAGAGGGGGAGGTATGAGAAAGCCCTGTGTAAGTAAGCTGCACTGTCTTTGTAGAGCTAAGGGAAACCATCTTTTGCCTTGTCTTCTTCATCTATTTAGTGGATAGCTTGTGTGATTTGCATTTTGGAATATTCAGTCTTTTTAATTTACTTCCAAATAATTTGTTTCTACATTATGCTGCTTTGTTTATAGAGAACAATACTTACACAAGTGTTTCATGAAGTAAAATGAACTAAACTGCACTTACAAAGAGAATTTCAAAATAAAAACCATTAAGGATGAATGGCATGCATTACAGAAATCTCTACCATATGTCTGAGTGGGGCTGATGTACCAAGCTCATTTACGAAATTCATAGGCACTAATTTATCTAAAAAATAGAGAGATAATGCTTTTAAGCCAAAGGGAAAAATAGGAATGTAGTAAATATAAAAGATACATTAATAATCTTTCATGACCCTGATTTCTGTAACTTCTTTGGAATTATCCATTGAGTCCTATCAGAGGATTTTTAAAGTAATACAGACATTATTCAATCTTAACAGAAGTTTGACAGTGTCAGCTCCTGGACTAGGTGGCTTCGAGTGTGGGAGAATCTCCAACATCATTAAACCTCTAAAGTATCTTTCCAAGGTCCAACTGTAGGAAGTTCTGTAACCAATGACATCTAAGCTGTGGTCTCTGTACTCCATGGTAAACAAAACACATCTCAGTGACATTTTCCCACCAAGAGATTGGCTGATTTAAGGGAAAGCAAAGAATGATAAAGGTTTACATAATTAGGTCTCTTAAGTGTTTTTTTTTTTTTTTAAATGTAATTTTCAAAAACAACCTTTCTTTCTTTAACATAATATACTGGATCTGTCCATGTAAACTGATTCAGTTTGCTATTCAGAGTAAAATACTTTGTGTCTTTAAAGAGTTATTTAATGAATCTAGTTGTTTTTGTGGGTATTATGAGAATTCATGCATTTCTATTTGCTTATTTAAGAGTCTTAAAATGTTGTGAACTGGTGTCATGTTATCAGTATTTTTGCACAAAATGTAATTGTTTTAAAAAGGAAATATTCATGAAGTAGACGAAACAAAAGAATTTAGAAAAGCATGCTGGGCATGGTGGTGAAATCCTGTAATCCCAGCTATTCAGGAGATTTATGTCAGGAAGATTACGAATTCAAGGACAGCCTCCTCAACTTAAGGAGACCCTCTCTCAAATTAAAAGAAAAAAAAAATTAAAGAGCTGGGAGTGTAGCTCAGTGGTAGAGTGCTTGCTTTGCCTAGCATTTGTGAGGCCCTGAGTTCAATCCCTACCACTACAGAAAAAAAAAAAAGGTATTTAGAAATACAGAATCCAATAGTAACCATAGCTATTAATAGCAAACTCCTTTCAAGTTGAGAAGAGAATGGCTTGTCATTTTGGACCACTGGAACTTGATGAGACCTCAGAACAGTAAGGGTTGTATCTGTTCTTGTAGATGGTATTTCAAGGTGAATTGTGGAGAACTTCCACTTCAGTTCTCAGCATTGTTTAATTTTGGCTATAGTCCAGAAATGATCATCTTAAGATATTCATGAGCATTAAATCCAAATTCAGCATAAAATAATTAAACCTTTGGTGTCACTCTGTCTTCCAAATGCAGTGTCAATGGAGACTTCATACTTTTTCACTATGAGGAATGGAAATATACTCTGTCTCAGAAAATAAATAAAAAGGCAAATTCTCTCACTGTGGACCATTTGGTTTGTATGAAGGTTCTTTAATGAGCCATTTTAAAAATATGTAGGCAGAGGTTATTGTTTATAATAAAATTGAGGTTGTATCTTTATAATAATATCCAATTAAGTTAATTGCTGTGGATGTGGAGACTCTTTAATAATGGTATTATCAATTACCTACTCAGTTCAGGTCTGGTTGAGTTGACAGATTTTTTTTGTTGTTGTTATAGGGAAGTTTACCTAATGTGTTTGATTCCCCCCCCCCCCCCCCCCCCCCACCCCATTTTGGTTTCCTTGCTTATCATCTAACAGACTTCATGTAGCCAGGTGATGTTGTCAGGTACTGGCATAGGGCTTGGGCTTTTCTCTGGAGTTGGGATTCTAGAATAATATAAGTATACTCAAAGGTGAGTTTGGTGATCATCTAGTTGGGATTCCCAACACTCTCACCTATCAGCTCTTTGACCTTGATCAAATTATATAACATCTCTGATAAATGGGAATAAAAGAAAATTATATAAGACTTGAATGAAATCATGTGAATAATCTACTATGGCACATTTTTGCACCCAATTATGCTTCTTGTTGTTTTGAGGGAGGATTACCTTTGGAGAATGGTTAAAATTGTTAGAGTTTCGGTCTTTGTAAAGTTTTTCAGGTGAAAAGATTTGAATCCAAAAAAATACAGTATGAGCCTTGGGGATGAAGGAGAAATGGAAAATAAAACCTGCACTTTTTTTTAGCAAGTACTATGCCTTGAACACTGCAGTAGAACACAGGAGAGGAGAAAGTCATACAGAGGAAGTTGGAGAGCATCAAAATTAACTTTTACTTGGTTGCAGTTCTTTCTAATTTCTTTGCAAAACTTCCTGCTTTTGAAATCATATGAGTTTTACTTTTAGAACTAATTTGCTCAATCATGGCCTGGAAGTCCTAGATTATAAAACTAGTTCTAATAATTATAGAGATCCACTACACTTTGTTAAAAGTGTAGGCAATAACCACAGATGTGCTTTTTTCTATTTCTCTCTTAGAGAAGGTGAATCCCCAAAGGAAAGCGAATCTTTGTATAGTGAATGTCCAACATCTTGTCATTGCATCGTTGTGCCTGATGAAGAGTTCTTGAACTTATTAATCAGAGTAAATAAATGAATGAATAAATGAATCCCCAGGGTAAGCTTAGAGTATTTATGAACAGAGTCAAAACTATAACACTTTTTCTTAGACATATCAATAGCACTCTGCCAAGTTCTGAATGCATAAAATATTACATAATAAAAAGGACTATTAATAAAAATGATGAGGTTTTGATATATATATCAAATATATGTATGTATATATATATATATATACATATATACATGTATATACATATTCCCTGTTGATGGCATTATCAATTGATAAACCCTTTGGCCATCAATAGCAAATGCCACAGATGTATTCCTATGGAAACATTTGAACAAACCAAAACAGGCTAAACACAAATATTTTATTATAGTCAATATTAATAGGAAAAAACAAACTAAAAATCCAACAATATAATAATGTTATGGCACATCACTACAGTTTAATCTTATGAAGCCATTAGAATAACAGTTATGTAGAAGCATTGTTATGTTTATGAGACAATAGAAGTGAAAATACTGAAATATAAAATACTGTGTATAACATCATTACAATGTAAATACAGTATGTTTAAGTAATATGCATAAGTAAAAAGAGTAGTTGATGAGAGTAAATGATCTTTGCATTTTAATATTTATCATATATTGCCTTTCAGTATACTTCTAAAATTGTCACCTTTTAATGTCATGAATAGATGATCTAGGCACAACTCTGCCTCTTTTTTTCTGATAATTAAATATCTTTAAAGGGTCTGAGGCTCACTATTAGTTTCCTTAACATTCCCATAGTAGTGAAATTTTGGAATGCATGGATTACTGGGTTAAAAGTGCATAATAATGACCTCAGGTCATATGTCTTGACAGTTGCTTAACAATATAAGTCCCTAATATGCATTTGTTTTCTTATATAGTTCATTACTGAAAGTCAGTTTCAAGGATACAATATGTAGATGTATCCTTATTGGGCTGGAGGCAAAATTGTAATGGGAAGGAACTTTTGTCATTGGTTGGACCTGTTGATTTTACAGATAAGGGATGCAGAGAGGGAGATGAAGTGTTTTGAACAGCGATTCAATGCCAGTTAATGGTAAAGCCAGGATTAAAATTCAGGTGTTCTGAGTGAGCTTAGCGCTCTTCCATTCATCCCTCATCCTGAGTACTTTCCCCATCACCCCAACATGAGTTGTTAGCTTCCTTTCAGCTTCTTAGCCCATGAAGATTTTTCTCTACCTTCAGTGTCACATCTGCAGTGCATTCCCACGTCTAAGGAAAACAGAATTTTCTATTCTAGAGAGCAATTGCTACTTTGTGCACAATTATACAGACATAGTAAATGCATGGCTCTTGAGTGGTCTTGTCAACATGTTCACATTGGCTCATCTCAAAATCATAATTCCTGTTTCTCAACTTTACATTACAGTTGTCTAATCCCTCAGTATCTGTGGGACATTGGTTTCAGATCCCTGTGGATAACAAAATTTACAGATGCTTAAGTCCCATATATAAAATGGTGGAGTGTTTGCATATAACCTACATACATCCTCCCATAAACTTTAAATCATCTCTAGATTATTTATTATACCTAATACAATGTAAGTGCTACGTGAATAGTTTTTATAGTGCATTGTCTAGGGAAGAATGACAGGAAAAGTCTGTATATGTTAGTACAGAAGCAATTTAAAACAATATTCTTGATCTGAGGTTGGTTGAATCCATGATGCAGAGGGCCGGCTGTATGTGTCCACCTAGCTAATAGCTTTCCTATCTGTCACTTCAGCTTTCCTATAGCTCCCCTCCTCAACCTCCACAGGCAGAAATCCTGGTCACAGCAAACTGCTCCCATTGGGGTAGCTTCCAAAAACTAACAAAAGCAAATTAATGTTCCTGATTTGCTTCAGAGGCAAATGGCAAAGAAATCTCTCCAAAAATGCTTTAAAAAACAAACAAATAAGGGAGAATAAAAATAGCTTCAAGGGAAAAACCTACCACTACTCCTTAAGAGAGCTCTAGTAGAAGACTAAAACAAGATAGATGGCTGCTGAGCACTGCTTGCCTGCAGCCCATGGTGTGCCAATTAGGGTTCAGTGGAAGGGAGGAGGAGGGGATGGATTCATGTGAGGGTCCTGTGGAGCCCTGAAAGAATTAAAACAATAACACAGCCACTTGGCTTAATGAATGTGATAAAATGAACATAGATGATTATATTTCATCTCTGTATTAATGTGCAGTTTTTACATCATCATTTAAGCATGACTTCCTCCTTTGCTCTGTTTGTTCTGGATCTTCTTATTCCATCACGTCAATATGGTGCGCAAGTCCTACTACCATATTTCCTGTTTACAATATTGTGGGAAAACTTATGATCCTTTTATCATCAGAGAATTAGGCAATTCTTAGTCAGGAAACACTTCTGAGTCTCTTTGCAAAATCATTATTGTGTTGCCTTTTAAAAATAATAGCCACCCAGAAACTTAGATGGTAAAGTCTACTAAGTACCTATTATGAACCCAACATTATCAGAGCCATCATGAAAGGTTCAAATCTACGTAATGTTTTGTCCTTGCCTTGAAAGACTCCATAGTGTGAGAAGGAATGTGCAACTCTGGTAAGGGGCTGATTGAACCATTCTATCTGGCCACTTCATGTGTCCTTCCTCCTCTCATGTTGCTGTGCAGGTGGATGGGACCCTGGGTGAATAAGGCAATCCCCCAAGGAAGGAGTTCTCTAAACCAGTAACAACCAAACATGGGTCTTTGAAGCAGCACCTCCAGAATAGTCCTTGTGCTTTTGAAAACTACTTGGTCTTGTAGTTGGGAAGAACTAGTAGTAGTACTGGTATCTTGGGAAGAGAACTAGGATGCCTGTTTCAAAAGATGCTTTCTAGTAATTCTGATACTTCATCAGGTTTCAAAAGCAGCAAAGGAAGAATTGGCAGTGCATAAGAGGAAGTGACTTTGGAAATAGATATGGAAATAACCACCAGCACATTCACATGGAGCCATTGCACTGTAACCATTGAAGGACTTGACCTATAGAGTCATGCTGCCTGAGTTTAAATCTTATTTCTGCCACTCAGAGCTGTGAGATTTGGGGCAAGTTTAAGAGTTAATCAGTCTTTGGTTTCCACATTGTGTTTTAAAAAAGAAAAAATAACATGAACAACCTCATGGGATTATTATAGCAGTTAAATGAGTTGACATATTTCAAGTATTTAGGTATAAAAAAACACCCAATTTTAGCTATTACATATCACTCTCATTATTATAATAAGAAAGTTTATTATGCTAATGTTTATAAAAATACTGGTGAGGGATATAGGTTCAACTATGTAATGCCCCAGAGGAAAGCAAAATATCTGCTGATAAACACAAGGTGATTTTTGACTTGTGATTCATTAGGGTCTCATAGGCTGTCTTGTATTTTCTGCACTTAGTAGTGAGTGATCACTAGCCATTTTACTCCTCAGTATACTATAATTCTTTTGCTTTCCATTTTTTTTCAATTCAGTAGCTTAGGAATCATAGAAATTATAAAACACAGAAGAAACATTAAACACTTTTTAAAAATTTAACAGTTTCCATTTGTCTATTTTTCATCATGGCCTTAAGTGGGCCCAAAAGTGATATTAATGTTCAATTATATTTGAGTCAATCGATAATCTTTCTGCTTATCAGTAGATAGAAGTTGATATGAGTCTCTAGGAGGGCATCAGAATCAGGGGATGGGTTTTTCTTTCCAGGGATGCTTCTGACAATCCAGGGTGGTCTTAGACATGTCATATCTTCTTTGGGATTAATATTTTCACTTATAAATAAGATTTGGTTGGTTTCTCAGCCTAAGTAAGGAGTTTCCATGACGACCTGCAATGTTTCAGTCAGTTTTTCTCCTGTCCATATTTCAGTCATGGTGAGTCAAGAATCTCTATTAATAAGGAGGGGTGTAATTGGTTAAATACTAGGATGCTCGTTGGGCCTCAGACCCAGCATGTGCTTGTTACTCTTTGAGATGATCATTGTCTTCTCTAGTATCTAGTACCAAGGCCATTCCATTATTTCCCATAGTAGGATTATCATCCCAAAGTATCATCATATAGAATATTAGTTTAGTAAAGTATTAATAAATGCATGAGAGAAATATTTCCATGACAAAAGATTGATACATACTATGTTAAATTTAAACCAATTCTTTGTTTTTTGACTACTCAGAATCTATAATATGTAAATGTATACTGAATTATCATTAGGAGAATGTAGTATAAAATGCTTCCAAAATATTTTGACGGTGGGCCTGGGATTGTCACTCAGTGGTAAAGGGCTTGCCTAGCATGCATGAGGTCCTGGGTTCGATCCTCAGTACCACATAAAAATAAAATAAAGGTATTGTGTTTACCTACAACTAAAACAAAATAAAAAAATATTTTGGTTATGAAACCCTAATTTTAAAAAAACAGTTATGGGATCAGCATTCTATAGAGTAAGTGGTTTTCAAATGCTGCAGGAGTTTTTATCATGTTTTGGCTTTATAACAGGTGGCAACAGCATCATAGATACATTTCCTATTTAAGGTTCAATGAGGAAAAGTAACTTTTCTAAAGTTGCATTCATTGAAAAGAGTTATTTCAAAACCTTATCTATTTATTCACTAGTTCATTATAACACTCTTTTGGTTCAGAAATCTCAGGAACAATGTAAATTTTCCAAGTATTTATTTCTTTTAAGAATGTATACAAATGTGGAATATGGGGGAAAAATCTTAGGCCCAAAGCACTTCCTGATCCTTGCTGCCTGTCTAGGTCTCCTGTGCTGGTTGTCAGGAATGCTCACATGCCAAAAAACCAACCAGGCTTCACTTCCTGACACCCAGTGTCTTGAATGTTTTCACCCAGACTATGACTTTGTATTTAAGAAGGAAAAGATCCATACACATGCTTGATTTGTTGGGGCAAAGGAGAAATTGCCACGGGCCTATCAAGCCCTTCAAGTGGAGTGACTGGCAGTTCTTGTCCAGTAGGGCTGTCAGCTTTTGTCCTGAATGAAAGAAAACTTACTATGCACTTTTACTTCTTACACAAAAGTGACAGGGTTGAGGGGGGAGGTGTGGATGGAGGAGGAGGTAAAGAAAACAGGATAACAAGTCTCTACTTGTGATAGATATCCTGTTTCTGGGAAGATGCCAGGCCTCATCCCTGTGACTATTCTTTATGTTTCAAACTTTAAGTTGTAAAATATATTTAGCTTATTAAATTCTATAGCATATTCTTAGAGTAAAGGGCAGTTTTAATAGCTTTTACTGCTTTTAGATTTCAATAGAACCCTGAACAGGTTTCAAATAGTAATTCATACAAGTCAGAATTTCTTGTTTTTGCGAATTTGCACATTTTATTTTTATTTTGAACCCAGTGGAACATAATGAAGAAGGTGGAGTTGTTGAAAGTCAATTTTAAAGTAAATGGAGATTGTTCTATGACTTCCTTTCTTTGAAGATACAAACTTTGTTTTTTTTTAGGACAGGCAAACCTTGACTCCTTGATAATTCTTTGACCAGTTTAGGTGCCCAAACCAGAATTGATCTAAATTTTAAAAAGGCATACTTTGAAAATTCCAGCCATTTGATAATGTGAATTTGGCAGAGAAGATGATACCCAGTTAAACGTTCCATCAATAATACTAATGATCATTTTAAAATACCATGGTTTTATTCTTCTAATAGAGCAAAGTAAAACAAATGATCATAATGTCAATGCTTATATAATGCCTATTGATGTTTTCCAAAATAAAAAAGTATGTAATTAGAAAATTTAAATTCTATCATAAGTAAAAATAAAGCATAAGTTCTGGTCATCCTACCCTTCTCAAGGCTGACTGTTCTTAACAGTATGTGTGTGTGTGTACCTGTGATGCCTGATGGTGATGACGAAGATGATGATGGAATTAATTACCATCACTGATCCATCACTCTCTATATTTCTTGTTCATTAACTTGAAAATCATTTAAAGTTGAATAATATTTTAAACATCATAGCATGCATACACTTGTATACCTGGCTGTTTTTTATATAACTTTATGCTTTGTATCTCTGTTCCTGTTTATAATTATGAATTTACTTCATGCTTATTATTGGCTATGTAATAATCTGCCACAAGAACTGTCATATAAATTACTCAGTACTCAATAGGGACAGTTTCTAAAGTAACCTCCTGTGCAAAATATGAGTACATTTTTCTGACCTTGTTGTAATTCCTTGATAAGAAAAACTAGTATGTTTCCAAGAATATATTTGATTTTATTTATTAAAACCATATATATATATATCTTTTAGATATGTGATTCTAATTTGACAGTTTTTTGGAATGTATGTCAACTAAGTATCCTTTGGCATAAATAATAATGTATTACCTGAAAATCAGAATGTGTAAATTTATATTTATGCAAGATTTGAAATAGAAATTTTAGTTTTCAATTGACCTTAAATCAGAGAGGGAAATGTTGACCAAATTTACCTATAATCACAATTTAATATTGTATTCTGATTGTCAAGGAGGTGAGACTAGGGAAGGGATAAAAAGGAAACACTTATTGAATGAATCTCCTGTGCCAAAATTCAGGTTAGGTGTTAACCTATACATTATTGTTGAAGGATTATTATTATTGATTATTTAGTAATTAACTCCCCTGAAGTTATTTCCAGTCATTGTGAGATACATATTGTAGATGGTCAAGATTTTTATTACTCACTTAAATATATTCTCATCCATAGCAATTCTGTCCCTATGACTGATGATAAGACTGCTAGAAAGGAGATAATGTTAAAACAACAAAGATGGACTGATAGTCTTTTTAATATCAGCAGTAACCTCACAGGTCCCCCACAAAAATACAAGAAGCATGAAAATTAAGCTATTCATCCAAACATAACAACCCAGCAAATTTTAATATTGGCCTTGCAAATAATGGTGACATCAGATACAAAGCTTAAAAAACTTTAGGAGATTTGCAAGGATAATTAAGAAATAGGCAAATTATCACTTAAATGAGGGCTCACAATGATGGCAGTGTGTTTCTTCACTCCCTGATGTGGGCTATGAGTCTGCTTTCATCACTTCTTTGTGTACTGTGAGAAGGCTTTGGGAAGCTTCACTAAGAAGATAAGAAAAAGAGGTTAATCAGTCAGACCTTCCTGCTTTCCAGACTGT
This sequence comes from Glaucomys volans, assembly GCA_020662805.1. NCBI lineage: Eukaryota > Metazoa > Chordata > Mammalia > Rodentia > Sciuridae > Glaucomys > Glaucomys volans. The sequence goes on from JAJEJO010000424.1 coordinate 335,122, forward strand.
TATTTTATCTCTGACAGTGACATTCTCACCTGAAATTCGAAGGGGTGGGTGATTATGAGTACGAAGCATGGGAAAGAGGAAGGGTTCGATAGATGATCGCTATTGTTATGATGATCGCTATTAATACAATTTTCGTGTTGGCAGTTCATGCATTTCTAGCTTCCATTAATAACAAAACTATCAATCACTCACTTTCCATAATCCTGTTTCTTTTTACGTGTATACCATCTCGGAAAGCAACACATTTCATGTTTGCTGCCAAATAGATAAAGTAACATTTCCTTTATTTTACATGGCTTAATGATACGACACTTCATTCTTCAATCTGTTTTCCCCCTGATGACTTTATAGTGACCATATGAATCCCACTGAGAATTATATAGATGTCAAGAAGTAGCAGAGAGCATGGTAAGAGATGCCACAAGATGTGGATTTAATCTTTTCTGAGCCTCTGCTGTTAGGTGAATAGCAATTCTTGTGACTGTAAAGATTAAGTAAAATTATGTGTGTGAAGCACATACCAGAGTTCCTGGCAGATAGCACGTAGTCAGAAAATATTCCTCTCTTTCCAGTACCACCCAGAACATAAATTCTGCACTTCCTCCTTTTGGCATCCCACCAAAAGGGATTCTATAGTCCTTGTCGTAGAATTTCCAGTGCTTACTATCCACATGACTAGTGACGACACATCTTAGCACAGTTATAGTCTATTCCACCATTTCATAAAGTTCTGTTAGACAGCATCGCTCTTACACAATATTTTATAAACGTGGCTAGTGTGAGCAGCAGAGCTGAACATTTCATGTTAGTTTATTTTAGTTCATTTTAACTTATATTTAAATAGTTTCAGGTGGTCACTGTCTACCACATTGTACAGTGCCGGTCTAGAATGTCACAAGTATTCCTCAATACCCTTGTAGATTTCAATTGGCATTTGGTGACTTTATCAGATACCAGTGATTCCTAAGAGTAGATGATTCTATCAACTCTGAGTACCTGCAGTTGGTTTTGGTTCCCTTACTTCCACTGTCACTACACTTCAGTTGGCCCACATTTGAAGTTCTTATATGCTTAGCTGTATCCATATTTTAAAATTTGAAATCTCTAGACTATCCCATTGAATTTTACTAGCCTTGGCATGCCTAATATTGTTTGGTGAATGACAGGGTCTGGAGAATTTTATAAGAAAATGACAGCCTGTGGCAGAAGGTCTTAGCCACAGAGACACAGCACACTGATGTGCAATGATAATTTCTGAGGTGTGTGGTAAGTAATTTGTTGCTATTGCTAAAGTGTGAACATTTGCAAATTATTCCCCTTTTTATTTGAAGAAATTAAAACAGCCTCAGTTACTGGGATAATAATGTCTCATTCATTTATATCCAACATGCTCCCTTGAATGGGAAAGAAAGGTGGTATGGGTGTGGCACCTGGTGCACTGGTGGTTGCTCCCAGATCTGACTGAGCTCACTTATGAGATTGGGTCATTGATCAGAATGTCATCCATGTGTGTCACCATGGAGAAAACAGTTAAAAGCACCACAAGCAATGTGATGTCAAGCAATTCATTATACTGAAGCCTGTTCAGGGAGACTGATCATTTGTCCTCTTACTGCCTGAATCTTGTAAAAAAAGAAAAAAATAGATGGCAGTCATTTAGTAATTAGACTGTTTTAAGTGTAACAAGTCTGCTTTAAATGAATGTGTTTTCAAGATGGAATAGGGCCCAGGATTCATCTTGTTGACAGAGAGAAGGGAAAGGTGACGCTGTGGAAGGGGTGTTAGGGGGGATTAGGATGGAGCTGGAAAGCACAGTCTGGAGGGCTTTGCAAGCAAAGGTAGGTTTAAACATTTAATGGAAAAGATGGAAAAGGTCACCCTAAGATATATCTGAAGGTCAGGAAGTAATATAATATTGCCAGCAGCATGCAGAATGATTATTTAACTGAGTTCCTCAAATGTGTTCAGATTTTTGTTTGTAGAAGACACTTGTGTTTAGAATACTCATAATGAGGGAATTTGGCATCTGTTCTTGTATGGCTCCTTTACTTTACTTATGAGCAGAACAAAATTGTTACAGAAAAGATGACATGTTAGAAATTCTCATTGGACCCTGCAGTCTTTCAGCCCTAGTACAAGTAAATGACCATCTACAAAGAAACTGCATCCTGAGGAAAATTGCAATCACCTCTAATTCATCTTGTTATGGAGGTAAAGTGCCTTGGAAGACCTATGCTTCCTGTTTTCTCAGGGTTAGCCTGCTGAGTTCATTCTGGAAAATGGCGGGTGGACACCAAGATCCCATCAGACCTGACACTGGAAGAAGAGGGAAGTTGGGCAGTATCATCTGCCAATTTAGTTTATTCTTTCTTTGCTGACAGTTACATGGGTTTAAAAGCCCATTAGGGAAGAGCGTGTTCTGTCTGTAAGCAGTGCGAGCATATGATCTGATGGCTGTTCTATAAACAGACCTAAGCTTCATTTCAGACAGGAATAGGTTTTCATTTATTTGGAGGCTAATTATAAATTGGAACGATATTCTTTTTGATGGACAATTCAATTGCATTTAAATTCAAATTAACATCTGCTGTTTATACTTTATATTGCGCAATCTACCTGAATCTAGACAGAAGCTATTAAAGATCTGTAGCTAGAAAATGTTTGTTCTCTGAAGAATTTAAGGGAAAAAAGAGCATTCACTAAACCCTCATGGTTGGAACCAGCTTTTAGTTGCCCTTCAACATTAAGGATGCTTTTCTTTGTCCACAAATGTATCAAAGATGATTGTGAAATTTAGGACAAATACATTTTGCTACAAAGGGAGCTATAAAAAAGGTCAGACATTTGTCAAATAATAAATATGTTTGAACACACATGTATGCTATTCCTATATCTTTGTTCAGATGTCTTATATAGAATTTAATTCATAAATTAAATTTATATTTAATTTAAATTTAAATTTAAATTCTGCTTATATTCTCTCTTGATACAGGAATTCATAGCTATATTATATATATGAATCACATACTCAGAAATGGTAATATTTATGTATATGTAAATGGACACATGTCTATAATAAATCAATTTCTCAATATTTCAAAACTGATTAGAAATAATTATCAACTATAGCTGATAATTTTGGGTAGTTTGCTTTTCTCTAAACTCTCACTCACCTATAGGATTTGATGTTATCTGTGACAGCAGAGCTGAACACTTCCATGTTCCTGAGTGCTTGAAGAATGTTTGTGCTTGTCACCTGAGAAGTATGCAAAGCAAAGTGACAAGAGTTGGGAATCAGCATCTAAGAATCTTGTCAGAGTTGTGGTCAAAGACATAAACAATTCATTTACAAGTGCTTTTTTTTGAATTGTAGAATCATAGAGCTGGCATTTCCCCAAAAGTATTTGTGCTAAATTTGTAAAATGGCAAGCAATTCTTATGGTATGATACTTTGCCTAAAATTAGTTCTGATGTCTAATTTATAACGGTTAGTGATGGTCATCTTGATCTTATAAAAATACTATTGAGTAATCTACCTTATTGAAGAATATTTTAATGTTTAGTCAGCATATAATTATTAAAAAGATACAATGGTCTTTCTATGAACATCTACTAAAATAAGACTTCAGTGTCTTTGAATTAGGTGAGCATTTATTTACTGATTATTTATTTGACAGAGGATGGTTTTGAGTAGCAAAACATGTAATCCATATTAATCATTAACAGTCCTTTATCAAGATGAGTAAATGTGAACCTTCTCCAAGGGTCTCAGCAGGGCACAGAGTTCAGAGGTTCAGTCTTCCAAATCCCTTGAATCCTCCCTATGCAGCATCTTATCTCCTCTTTAAATGTTGCACTCCTCCACAATTCATCACTCCACAATTCTTCCTGGTTAGAAAAGATCAATAAACAACTCAAGCTCTAGCTTTAAATTTTTCTACTATTATTGCTCAGAATGTTTCCTAAAAATTGGAAGGAAGAGATGAAGGTAAGACAGAGGATTGCTAGAAACTGGGTTATGATGAACCACCTTGAAGACCAGCATAAACTCGGAATTAATACTAACCTAGCATATTGTTTTCAGTCTTGAGCATCAGAAACATGACTTTTTTTTTTTTTTTAAGCTCAGCAAAACTGGATCTCTCTCTCCAGAGGAACTCAAATTAGCAAAGATTCAAAAACAAACATAGACACACAAGCACATAATCCTGGGTACTATATTTAAAAGCGTCTGCCAGTTTATTACTTCATAAAGGAAAATTTGACTGTTTTACATGCCAAAATACTCCTAATAGCCTAGGCAAAACATAGTCTCTTGTAAGCCAATTCATAATCAGAAATTTGCTTTAAGAGATGAAATTGAATTCAAAGATGTGGCTCCTTGATTAAAAAAAAGACTTTTAAGAAAGAATATGCAATACATATTAAAAAAACAAAGAACCAATTCTTTAATTATCAAATAAAAAAAAACTAATGTCAACAGAAAAATGGGCAAAAAGATAAATGCCTGGCAAGTAAAAATGGTTCTCAGAAAAATAAATTCAAATGAAAATAGTGTCACCTGTAATTAAAGAAGTGAAATTCAAGATAAGACACAATTTTTTTATTCCATGAGTTTGGCAAGACTTAAAAATCTGATAATACTTGGCATTGGCCTAGAAATGAAGAAAGAAGCTGCTGTGGTCTGAACTTCTTCCCTGCCTCCCTGACCCAAATTCATGTTGAAACCTTAAACACCAAGGTGATGATGATATTAGGAAGTGGGGCCTTGATATTAGGATATTAGGATATTCAACGGTGATCAGGTCAAGAGGGTGAAGTGCTCATGAATGGGAATAGTGCCCTTATGAACGAGCCCTGAGTGACCCCCCACCCTGTCCCTGCGGCCATGCAAGGACAACGCAAGAAGGCACATAGCACATGGTCTCCGAGGAAATGGGCCCCATCAGATGGCAAATCTGCTAGCACCTAGATCTTGAATTTTCCACCCTGTAAACCTGAAGAATACATTTCTGGTGTTCATCAGTCACCATTGTATGGCATTGTGTTAAATCAGCCTGAAGAGACTAAGGCAGAAACCATCTCAGACCATATGAGTGAATCTATAAACTGGTGCAGTATTGCTAGAGGGGAATTTGGTGTTACTAATGAAAACTTTAATTTGAGTTACTTTAATTAATATTCACAACACCTTTGACCCTCCAACTTCACCTCTCAGGATTTACCCAATACATGGGCATAAATATGCTAAGGAATTTCAAATACAGTGTACCTTGTAATAGCAAATATCTGAAAAGCAGGAAAGTGTTCACCAACCGGGGACTACAGATGAACTGTTTTAATGTACTGAAAAAATACACTTCATCTGCAAATAGAATGGATTTGATCTGTTGGTGCCAAGATAGAAATATCTTTAAGTTATTAAATGAAATGCAAAGTGGGTGTTTACATATACATGTAAAATCTTTGCAAGTATATATAATAGCCACATGTATTTTCCTAAAAGAATACAGTTAAAACTATTGGTAGTAGGAGGTATTACCTTTATTCTTATATCTTCCTATACTATTTAAAAATGTTATATTTGCATAGATTTCATTGAATTAAAATTAAATATATTTAAAAAGATACATTATAAACATGCAATGTGAAGTGAAGGTATACATGAGCACACTTATGTAAAGTACTCCTTGGATAAATAACTTGAAGGAGTCTCCCCACTGTAAGAATGGCATCACCTGAAGTCTTTAAGCTGAAATGTTTTTGCTGAGCAGTTTTGACTAGTCACTGACTTGACCTAATTAAAAACGTTCTCCTATTTTGATTACTCGCTTGTTCTGTGATGTTGGAACAATTAGTTAACTTTTCTTCTGGGTTATTATGCCTTATTTTTAGTGGGTAAGATGAGGGAAGCACCTATAATAGATATGCTATAAGGATTAAATGGTAAAATAGCTGTGTACATAGTTCAATGGCTGGAACTAAAGGACACATCATACATGTGAGTTATTTTTCATTTATTCAGTGCTTTCTTTTCCCTACACAGTGTCCCTTCTCCCCTTCTTTGTTGTCTCTTGCTCTTTTACCACTGGAGACTGCCCATGCAGCCCAGAGTTAAGCTACTTTAGTCAATCATATTATGGGTCAAATATATTCTTCTGACATGCCTTGAGGATCTAACCACCATTTAGAAAATTGTTTCCAGAAAATGATTCAAAAATTAAGTTTTGGAAAACAATCTGTTGAAAATTGGAGGGTGCCTGGACTGTGAATAACAGCATCAAAGATGCATTTTTTTCTCCATTTTGCCTACTATCTATAACTCAGTCATGCTTTTCATTGCCTTCAAAGAGTATGATTGAGCTCTTGATAAAAAAAAAAAAAAAGAAAAAAAAACCTTGTAGTTTAAACTCTGTGATAACCAAAGCAAAATATTCATGGAGATTATGCTTTGCTTTCAACATGGAAAACTGGAAATGTAAATTTATTGATCCTTGCTATGTACCAGACAGTTAATTGTCTCATATATTGTTGATTAAATGAAATAACCTCATTTAATCTTCACAATAACTCTATGAAGTAGATAGTACTATGTACATCTCATGAAACAGGATATAGACTGAGCAGTGGTAAGCAACATGGGCCAGGTCATGTTAAATTCATGGTGGAATTGAAGTCAAATCCAGGTCCGCATGGAGGCAAAGCCCATACTGCCTGGGTTGATTGGTAACTAATTAAGGGTTGCCACTCCAGAAACATTTATGTCTTTTCCCCAAAGTTGTTCTTTCAATTTTTTTATGCTTTTGGCATTGACATTGCAACATTTAACTCATAAGAAGTCCTCCTATACAGTTTTAAACTTTCTGCTTATAGAAGTAAAGCTCTTTTGACCTTGGTCAAGTAATTTTTCAATGACTGTCTTATACCAGACTACTTCTCAGTTGACTGGAGCCATTATTGCTTGAATGGTTGCATGTGCTTGTGGAAGGAGTGAACTTTGTGTAAGTGTACTGTGTACTGGGTGTACAGCACTTTTCTTCACAGCTGCAAGAGTTGGACCATGATCCATAAGGTCCCTCCAAAGGAATCTGTTCAGCAAGATTCCAACAGGAGACTTGAGGCTGCCAGGTCCTAAGTACTGATGCTCTAGTGTGGCTGCAAGTAACGCTTTAGGAAACATGATTCAGGATTCTTAGGAGTGTGTTTCCTTATGGCCTTCTTCTTTTTACAGATTCTGGTAAGCTCCCTCCTCGTATATTGTGCTTGGGTCATCAGCATTAAGTGTTCAGTTAATTTTGTTTTTTTTGTTGTTGTTGTTGTTTTTTGTTTTTGTGCTATGTTGATTTTCTACTTTCTGTCAAAATCTCCCATTCATTTCTCAAGCACAAGAAACCTGATTTTTATGCTGCCCACATTTCCTTCAGGGTTATGTGCTACACTGGGGCTAGATAGAATTATATTCTGTACTTTACTATATCAATTAGCTTTTGCTGCAGAGCAAATCACCCTAAAATATAATGACTGAAAATAACCTCCATTTATTTAGCTCATGACTGTGTATGAGCAAGGGTCAGCCTGGTACTTTTTCTGGTCTTGGCTAGACCTCTTGATGAGTTTGTGGTTAGCTTCAGGTCATTTGTAAGGCAGCTTCAGTGATCTTCACATGTCTAGGGCTTTGGCTGGGACATAGTTTGGCATGGCTCTGATCCACATTGTGTCTCTTCCTCCTGCAGCCAGCACAGGCTTGTTCAAGGAGCCAGGCAGTTTTCCAAGACAGCGAGCAGATGCAGGCAAGTTCTTTTAATACCTAGGCTCAGAACTGCCACAATGTCATCTCCACTATGTTCGGTTGGGCACAATGAGTTTCAAGGCGCTTGTAAATACATAAGGTGGGGAATCAAATTCCTTCCCTTAAAGGTAGTAGCTACAAAGCCACACTGCAAAGTATGTGATATAGGAAGAGATGGAGAACTGTAGCTTTTTTTGCAAGCAATCAACCAAAACCTCTGTCTTTATTGATGCCCTCTATATTTCACCTACGTAAATTTTAGCCCTTGGCTAAACTATGCACTGGTTTATTTGTGGGTTGTTGTTTTGGTATTGGGGAATGAACCTGGGGCACTCTACCACTGAGATACATTCCCAGCTCTTTTTATTTTTATCTTAAGACAGGGTCCTGCTAAGTTTTCCAGGCTGGCGTTGAACTTGTGCCCCGCTGCCTCAGCCTCCCAAGTCTCTGGGATTACAGGTGTGTGCCACCATACCTGGCATATTTGCAATGCTTCAGAGAGAGACTGTGAAACAACTTGTGATTTGAATTGTTACTATAGGCTGAGGTCCTCAGTGGAAAAAACTTTAGAACACTCTAATTTGCCCAGGGCTCAAGGTGATCACTTGGATTAACTTCTTGCCAGAGAAGGAGTTTGGAGTTCCTGGGCCAGCCATGAGAGCTGGGCTCCCCAAACTGCTGTAATGGAATGAACACTTTCTAACTACATCTGAAAAAAATCCAGAATGATTTATTGAGGCTGTCTAAACATTTTCCTTCCATATACTTATTCTCAACTTTCACTGTTGCCAAATAATTACAGTTGCTTCAGAAACCAGGTCTTTTAGTCTCTGACAGGTGTTTGCTAACCAATGTGCTACCTGCTTAGACAGCTAAACAACTTGATGCAGGTAAAATGCACTTGTCTCCAGAAATCCTAAAGCAGCATTTGCAAACATTTGTTCTATAGACTATTCATCCTCTTTGTTGTTACTTAAAAAAGTTAACTCTGAGATGTTTGATAAATACTTCTTATTAAATTAATAATCATTACTTGCATAAGTTTACAACAATGTTGATATATTTAAATATCTGGAGAGAATCTGCCCCAATGAAGCACATTCTTGGTGGGCTACTTTTCCTCCTGTTTTGTCCCAACCCTGAGATGGGCTTTCCACCCTTCTGTGCCCTGTTTTAGTATTTGTTGGATTTGGCCAATGGAAGACACCTACAGAAGAGAAAAGGGCAGGAGAGAGTAGATTTTTCTTTCTAGCTTTTTGGCTGCATTGGTGTCAATTCTGTAATAGGCTATTTCCCTCTGACTTTGATTCTTGCAGGGCAGTCTCTCCCCATGTTTCTAGCTCTCCCTGGGCTCTAGAAACTCTTTCTTCTTGCCCACCTCAGCCCTGGGGCTGTTCAGGGCTTCCCTTGTTGCTCCTCCATGGGTGCGTCTGCATCCCTTGTTGATTTTATCAACTCTGCTATCCCTTCCTTCACAGTTCCTGCATTAAAGTCTGTTTCAGTGGGCTCTTATCCCTGGGGTCCAAGAACCCCAATGATATCTATAGGTAGAAAAGAGGGCAGGTAAACAAAGATAGTAAAATAAATGCATAAACCTGTGAGCCTGCCTAGTAAAAAAATTCTCCTTATCTCTATAAGAAATTTAACCTTTCTAAGTTGTGAGTGTAGGCAAAAGGCAATATTTTATCATCTGTGGATACTGCAGATATTTCCATATCACATCACAGGTATTGCACAAATCCTGAACTACTATTTGTTATTATCACTGCTTTGAAACTTTACTAATTCTGAGACCTGATGCTTGATCATATTATTTAAATATGGGTTGAAAAAAAGCACACTTATTCCTATGCTAAAATTTGTTTTAAAAAGTATTTTGTCAATTAAATTTCAGTTTAATTGGTAAGCTTTGTAATCATTAAGTTTTTGTTTTGTGTTTTATGATGAGGTTCATTGGCTTCACCAGACTCCCAAAGTTTCATCACACACATATACACACTGAAATCCTGAGCCATCAGAGTGAGTTACATTTTCTGTAGGGCCATGAGTGATATAACACAGGCTTCCCGATTTATTATACCATGGAACCCATTTTTCACTTTCATAGATTAGTATTTCATGGAACTAGTCTTTCATGAAATGCACTTGGGAGAAGATGCCCTACAGGAATGACCCATCATATGAGATCCCCAGAAGCAGGAGCATCAGTCATCGGTTGTCTGTTCTGAAAGGGGCAGTGGTCCTCAATTCCCACTGGGTGCAGGGCTCCTACTTTTCAGACTCTCTGCCTTGTCTTCTTTTGCTCAATTTTCTTCCTTTCCAGATGCCCCACCTTTTCTCTTTGTTAACAAGCTCTTACACTCACCCCCTTTCCCCTCACTCCCCAGATGAACCCCCACTTCATGTCTTGATCCTATTCTGTAGCCCTCCACTTTCCTGCCCAAGGTGAGGAATCCTTTTGTAGTATCTACATTATCAGTTCAACCAGCAACCCAAACAAAACAGTGACTCAGTAGCATCAGGAAGCCTCAGTCTTCACTTTCATCTAGGACAAATCTCTCAGCACCACTGCCCTTGCCACTGAAAAGGTATGATTCAATCCTGTCAAGGTAATCAAACCAGACTCACATTTTTTTTTCATGATTTATCTCTGGTTCCCTACTAATTAGCCACAAAGAACTAAAGGTGACCACCACTGTGATATTGACAGTGCACTGTCTCCTCCATTAACTGTCCCCTTAGAGAGAGGTGTTTTCCTTCTGTTTATTTTGGTATTCTCAGGTCCTAATACCAGGAGCTCAATTATGCGTATTAGATGAATAAATGAGATGCAAATTTAAGCTGGGGCAAGGAGGGTTTGCATTGTCAACAGATTTTGTGACTGAAAAACCATATGAAAGGAACTTCAAGGACAGTGTTCATATTTTATTCATCATTAGACCCACTAAGAACTATGTGCATTGTTTTGGATCCTTACCAACTGGGCCATGACCCCAGATTTTATCCCATATTCCTGAAGACAGAGCGAACATTAGCACATTTACCCTTTAGAAAGATAAACCCCCACACTGACCATGGTCTCTGAAAAACTTTTTTTGCAGTTATTTACAAAATATTTACAGAGATTGTGGCTTTCCTTTTATTCCCATCAATGCTAAAACCTATCTCTGTTAAGCTTCCAGATAATGATACTTTGGTATTTACTTTAGGAAATACAGGGACAATTGGCACATACCCTTTTAACTGGCTGTATGTTACAAAAACGTTTGCAAGATTACATTATATATTATAAATATTCCAAAGTCCTAAAGTATATTTTCCCTCTTGGTTAACCATCCTTTTCCATTTTCTCAGCCCTTTTTGATCTAAGTTCTTCTTTGAATTATAAAAGATTTTGTTTTTAAAATTATTTTATTAAAGTAATATTATACATAAAGTTTTAATTTACAAAACATTCTTATCTTTGAAAAAGTCAATTTTTCTACCACAATTACATCTGGAGGAACATTTTCTGCTTTTCATCATCTATGTGCTTTAAGCCTATAACATTTCTCCCTGAGAGATTTATTGTTTCTTTTCCCTCAGAGCTTTTTAAGGGTCTTAACTGAAGTTTGAGTTCTCTCCAGATTTTCTCCCTTCGATTTTCATTCTCCGTCACCTGTGGCAGTGCTCTTTAAGGACTTTTATATTGAAGTCAGTATTTTAAACAGTGCTACACATGACCGGTTTTCCAACATCAACCTTACATGTTGTCATCTCCTGTCAGATGGCTCCAGGTTACCCTTTAGCTTTGAAGGGGAGGCTTAAAGATTATCTTCCTGACTTCCTGTGTGTGCACTTGAGCAGTTGGTAAATAAAGTAGATCATTCTGCCTGGTAAGTAAAACTGTAGGTAGCATGGGAGAGGATATTGCCCTGTAAAATGTAATTCTTGAATTTACAGATGACACATGTATTTAATTTACTGTTTTTACAGTTACTTTCCCCACTCTGAATCCTCCCCAGGCGTCTTCTCAGTGTATATTGCCATTTTCCACTGTCACTGTCAGTATGGAAACTCCTTTTAGTACCTGGACTCATCTGTTGCAGCTGTGCAATTGAAAACCAGAGGACAGATGACAGAATTATTAAGGAATCAGCAGACTCAGAGGGTCTGTAGGTAAAGTACTCAAGTTTCAGTCTGTGACATCTATGGCTTCTATTGCTGCTACTCAAAGAACTTCTAGGTGCATTTCTGTCTTCCTTCTATGTTTTAGAAGATGGTATGGCTAAATCTTCAGAGATAATTGCTTTAATTTCCTAGGTCTATCATAGCAACATACTACAAACTGAGTGATTTAAACCACAGAAATTTATTGCCTCATAGTTCTGGAGGCCGGAAATGAGATCGAGGTGAGAGCAGGGTTGGTTCCTTCTGGAGGCTGTGTGGAAAAGTCTGTCCCATGGCATTTTCCCAGCTTCTGGTGGTTTGCTGGTGGTTTTTGGCCTCCTGGACTTGTGGAGGCATCACCTGAGCCTCTGCCGTCAGCTTTGTCTGACATTCTGTGTGTGAGTCCAATTTTCTCCTTTTGATGATGACAGACTCATATTGCACTAGGCATCTTAATTTGATCATCTGTAAAGACCCTGTTTCCAAAAAAGATTATGATGAAGTATTAACACTTCATCAATTTTGAGGGAGACACAGATCAACTCGTTCCATTTCAGAGACCATCAAGGAACATGACTGGGTGTAAAGATTCCACAGTATGAACAAGATGAGCAGGACTGTGTTCAGCCATGGACTTTGTCTTGGAGTTCCCTCTTTCTCTAGGGGTCTAGAACCCATTTCTTCATCTCATTCCGTATCTTTGCTTTGATTCACATCCAGTAGTGACTTGTTTTCTGGCTTCATTTTTCTTTTCTCTTTTATGGCTCATCCATGCTCTGCACTGTGACTTTTCAACCTAATAAGTTGATTGGCTCAGTGTGTGTCCTCTCCCCAAACATGCTTCTCTCCTAAGCTCACTCCTGCCAACCAAAGGTAGTGGGACCTAATGTGTTAAAATGCCCAGTACCACAGAAGCAGAGTGTTAAGGAGCTCATTCATATATATATCTTTGAGTACATGACTGTCCCCAAGGGCATCATTGTATTGTACAAAATGGTATATGATTATAGCAATGACCCTGAGTCATAAAAATGAGACAGCTACACATATAATAATGCAATTTAGGAAAGCATCTACTTTTATTGTCTAAATGGTTAAATGCCTAGTTATATGCTTTAAAGTTATGGTAGTCCAAATTAACTCCTTATGGGTATTGGAGAGCTGTTTCTAGGTTTCTCTGTTTTGGGTTCTGGCCCGCACCTCTTGTTCTTCTCTGTCTTCTATTCCACTTCTCTCTGTCCCTGTTTCACTGCCCCTGTCTCTCTGTCTCTCACACACTCACCCTCCTATGTGTGATATGGAGCCAGTAGTGCCACACATGTGTGAAGGGTAGATATCTGCACACAGGGTCCAATTTCAGGACTGTAATGAGGCTACCTTCCCCCAAAGAATCCCCACATTCACCTGGTGGTCATTCAGTACTCTGCAGCTTTTTCTCTGGTGCACTCTGAATGACATGCCATTGTCTGAACAAATATTCATGTAAGAGAAATTGTGTGCAGTCCCTTGCACTAGGACTTTCAGTCTCCTAGTTTGAGTGACACCAACAAAACACATGTTGGAATAAAGTCACTGAAACTGACATTATTCAAAATAAATTGAAGGTATATTATTTTTCAAAAGTCTTTGTTATTTCAACTTTTATTAGTTGATAGACCACAAGAGTGATCGAAACATGCCAGCAACCTGGAACAATGCCTACAGGTCAGCCAGTTTAGTAGGAAGAGCACTGGTTTCATATTAAGGCAAAGCTGGCCCTGGTGCTTTTGACCTGAGGCAAGTTTGCTGCGTATTTGACTCAGGTTCATCTGTGAGGTTAAAAAATTGTTGTCAGGAGATGGTTGTGCAGATCCAATAAGATGACACATGATGGCACTTAGCTCTGTACCAGTACCAGTAAGCCTTAGTAATTGTTCATTTCCTTTCTTTTTTTGCTTTGTGTAATCTGAATCACTTCTGAGTTGAAGTTACTAATGTGTAGAAAGAAAAATGAAAATGAACCCTACATGTTCTTCAAATGCAGCCCCTTCTATCTTTATTTGGGATTTTGATACATCTGAGTTTATTAGATGAATTAATTCTTACCCTTGAAGACTGAGACCAGGGTCCCCTAGGGAATTAAATGTGAACAGGTGGCATTTCCTTGAGGGGACCTAGGGAAGGAAGTAAAACAAAATAAGAGAGGCAGGAGGCTGGTTATTACAATCCTGCCAGTCTGGGTTCACTCAGAGGCCAGCCCTCTATGGAGTGCCCAGTGAGTCCCTCTATAGGGGAAAGGGGAAAACCACTTGCCTCATGATTTTACCTAGTGATGAATAAATAACTCTCTTTGTATCCATCATAGCTGCTAGAAAATTGCCTTGCATATGGCAGGCTCTCAGTAAGTATTTAATGAATGGATGATTTATTTAATTAATCACTGAATGTTAAGTTGAAAGGACCCTGAGAGATCATATAATCCCAGACTGTTACTTTGCAGCTGGGAAACTGAAGCCCAAACACTGTTTCACTCAAGAGCATACTCAAGAGATGAGGATCCAGGTCTGCTGACTCCAAAACGAGGCTTCATGCTATGGAACTGGGTGTGCAGAGTACAGAACCTTTGTTTTTAACCAGAATTACAGATTGAGTTGACTTCTTCCAGCTGCTGCCTCCTTCTTGCTGCATAGGCACACATTCCCAGGTGTCTTTTTCTTGGCATTGTAACCAAAGATCTATTCATTTTCTAATTAATAACACCCTAAGCATCAGTTGCTATTTCTCTGTCACAAGGATTCAGTATCTAGGTGTCCTGTGGTCTGGGACACTTTAGGGTCTTTCCATATAGTGCTCATGATGCTGAAAAACAAAATGGATCTGCAATTTATGGTCATGAGTATACATTAAATATTGATGAGGATCAGCAGTTGTGCTCCAAGAAACTTGTGCTGCACAGCTCATGGGAGTGTGTCCAGGGTACAGGACTTGGCTCAGCCCCTGGCAGCTGCTCTCCTTCCCCTTGCATTTGCCTGCTGTGGATGGTCTGGACTCTACATTTCATATCCATGCTGTTCACCTCTTCTGTGTGCCCTCAGTACTAGTTTTTGGCTAATCAAATTTTTTTTTAATTTGTCGTTTTTAGATATACATGACAGTAGGACGTATTTTGACATATTATACATATATGGGTGTGACCCATTGCAATTTTGATCCCATTCTTGTGGTTGTGCATGATGTGGAGTAAAAGTAGTTGTGTATTTATATATGAACATAGGAAAGTTATGTCTGATTCATTCTACTGTTTTTCCTCTTCCCATTCCCCCTCCCTTTCCTTCAGTCCCCTTTGTCTAATCCAGTGAATTCTATATTTCCCCTCCCTACCTGCCCTTGTTATGGGTTAGCATCCACATATCAGAGAGAATATTCAACCTTTGGTTTCGGGGACTGGCTTATTTCACTTAACATGATATTCTCCAGTTCCATTCATTTACTGGCAAATTCTGTAATTTTATTCTTCTTTAAGACTGAGTAATATTCCACTGTGCATATATACTACATTTTCTTTATCCATTCATCTATTAAGGGACACCTAGCTTGGTTCCAAAGCTTGGCTATTGTGAATTGAGCTACAATAAACATTGATATGGCTGCATCACTATAGTATGCTGAGGAGTGGGATAACTATGTCAAATGGTGGATCCATTCCAAGTCTTCTGAGGAATCTCCATACTGCTTTCCAGAGTGGTTGCACCAGTTCTCAGTCCCACCAGTGATGCCAAAAACAAATAGCCCAACCAATAAATGGTCAAAGGAACTGAACAGATACTTTACAGAAGAAGAAATATGAATGGTCGAAAAAATACGAAAAAAAGTTCAACATCTCTAGCATTTAGAGAAATGCAAATTAAAACTAAGATTCCAAAATTAAAACTGAGATTCCATCTCATGCCAGTCAAAATGGCGATTATCAAAAATGCAAGTAACAATAAATGTTGGCAATGACGTGGCTAATCAAATTGTACTTGACCTTTAGGACCAGCTGAAGTCATATTTGCTCAATGATGGAGCTCTCTTTCCTTGGCTATTGATCTTCCTTTCCACTTCATCCTTAAAAGTTTTGCAGCTTGACCAACCTTCAGTTTTTTAGTGTGTCATGTAGGGGACAGAGAATGCTCTATGTTTCTGTCATCCTCATAAAGCTGACAACATATTAAACATTTATTGAATGACTATTTGATCAAAGTCCTCTTGGATTAGAGTTGCCAGATAAAGTAGACGATGTCCAGTTAAATTTGAATTTAAAATAAACAATGAAAAAAATTGAGACAGACTTATCTGTCTCAAATGGCATATAAATTTTTCTTACATTAAAAACCATTGTTTATTATCTGAAATTCATTTTTGAACTAGACGTACTGTGTTTTCATTTGACAATTCTGGCGCTCTAACTTGGGTATATTTTTACTTCAGAATTCTCTTAAAGAAATCATGTTTTTGAGTAAAGAATACTTGGAGATTAAGCAATCAACTAAACTTTAGCTTTTAACTCTTGGCAAACAGGTCTTAATTTATCTGCCCCAGCTTTACCTATGTAATTCTCACCCTCTCCGTTGATAGAATTTATTGTACCATGTTTTTTTCTCTTAAATAGAATCTGCTATATAGAAATTATGTATCTTGGATGTACCTACTTTTTACTATTCCTGGATTTCTATGATTACATACAAGAATAATTAGCATATAAAATTCAAACTGGAAAAACGCACCCAAAAATCAACATATAATTGTAAACATTCATTTATTGTCAGCTCCCTGAGGGTCAGGATTGCCTGGGCTGTCCTCCTGTGTCTGATCTCTGGTATCTAGCACAGGTGGCAGGTGCTCTGTAAATAACTGGCTCATACTCTGGTGCCTCTGCTCTCATCCATCTTCCTGTAGATTACAGGATTAGAGTTACAGCCCACGCGAAATTCTTCCTTTGCACCCTGCTTTTCTAAGTCTGTGGTTCTTAAGTGCAATTGTTCCCTAGATGAACAGTTGTCAGCTGCTCCTGGGAGTTGGATAAGCTAAAAAGACCTGCTAAGAAACTGTAGGGGTAGGGCCAACCCTCCAGGTCTTTACAAGCCCTCCAGCTGGTTCTGATGCCCTCTTAAAGGACCACTAAGGGAACCGATGGCTTCCTGTGTTTCTCTCTATAAAATACAGATAATTGATGCATGGCTAATTATTATGCCATGAAATGTACTTGAAAATGAATCTATCACTAGGCACACTTTGACAGGACTTTCCTCTGTTTTACTTTTTTCTCTCCTCCTCTGTAGTCTTCTTCCCATGAAGCCAAGATGTCATTTCTCCACTTTTCCTAGGTAGGTATGTGAAAGGAAAAGTTCTGTCATTTGGCTTCTCCTCCCTTCTCCTCCCTTCCTGTTTTCCTTGTTTCCTTGCTTCTACTCTTTCCTCTTCTTTCTCTTCTCCTTTTCCTTCTGTTTTATTTTGGCTGGAATTTCCAGTTTCGCTATTGAAATCCTTTCAGGGAAGCCGTTCTCCCATCCCCACTTTTCATCACATAAATGGCCCTGGACTCACACCCTCTCCACGGATGCTGAAACCCCTGAACACACTTAAAGGGGCTGCTTTTAACCAGCTCCTCACTCCTCCTCCCTGGTCCTCTCCCTCCTAAACATTGCTCTGTCTGCAGGAGGCCCCCTCCTCTATGGGGCCTCCGCTCTCGCTTGCTGTTTCAGCGGGTCTGCACCCAGCAAACAATGGGGATGCTGCGCACTCTCCTCACTGAGACCCGCTTTTCATCACTGCTTCCTTAGCTCCATCTACTAAGGGTGCTTTTAAATTCACATAGGCATGGGAAGAGATGAAATTTGCCTCTTATATATACAGAATTGGACATTTACTGTGATTCTATAGATCTCATTCATAATTACCTTTGTTTCCCAATTATTCCATGAAACTATGCCTTAGCAGGTTATCCCTTCAGGAGGTATCAATTAGAACAAGAAATATTTCCTAATTCTCATCCTGCTTTTGTTGTTTCTAAAAAACTATTTGATATTCCATAGACTAGACCAAAATGAGAACCTTTCTTCGGCAATTGATCCTTTTTTTAAAAATCGTGCAAAAATACACATAACATAAAATTTACCATTTCAACCATTTTAGCATTCTAAAATACTTCAGAATTTAGTGGTTTTTAATGTGTTCACAGTACTGTGCAGACAACACCGCTCTCTGATATCAGAACATTTTTACCACCCTGAAAAGAAACCCCACACCTGCAAGAAGACAATTCCAATTTCCTCTTCCATTTAGCCCCAGGAAATCATGGATCCACTTTGTTTAAAGGTTTGCTTTTTTTTTTTTTTGAGATCTTATTTGTAAGAACTTATATTTATATAATCATACAATTTGTGAACTTTGTGCCCAACTACTTAATTTAGCATTGTATTTTGAGGGTTTATTAGTGTTGTAGTATATACATGTATATGACTGCATAATATTTTATGGAAAGGATAGACCATTTTTTTTGCTTATTTATTAATCAAATAATGAACTTTTAACTTGCTTCTAACATTTAAGTTGGCTCTCATGAATAGTTCTGCTGTGAACATTTATGGTAGAGTTTTGTGTGGACAAGTCCCTTGGTTATATACCTAGAATAGAATGGGCTGGGTCACATGGAACTCCATGTTGAAATTTTTGAGGAACTGTCAGGCTGTTTTCCAAGCACCTATACCAGTTTGCATTCTCAGAAACAAAGAAGGGTTCTAATTTATGCATATCATCTTTATCACTTGTTATTTTATGTGCTTTATTATAGACAATCTAATGGGTACAAAGTGGTGTCTCATTATGGCTTTGATTTGCTTTTCTCTACTGAATTCTTGATCTTGAGCATCTTTTCCTGTGATTTTTTTTCAATTTGTGTATCTTGTTTGGCAAAATGACTGTTCAAATTCTTTGCACATTTTTTAAATTGGAATTTTAGTGTGTACATTATTGAGCTACAAGAATTATTTATATATTCTGGTTACTCTATCCTTGTCAGGTATAGAATGTGCAGATATTTTTGTCCATTCTGTATGTTGACTTCTATTTTATTTATAGTGTTCTTGGACTCACACATACTAACTTACAATAATTAAGTCAAATTTTCTTATCTATATGTTTGTTGTTTGTTCTTTTACTATCATGTTTATGAAACCAGTGCCCAATCTGAAGCCATGACAATTTATACCTGTGTTCCTTTCTAAAAATTCTATGCTTTTGGTTTTTACATTTAGATGTTTAATCCACTTTGGGTTAATTTTTGTATTTGATTTCAAGTGGGAAGTCCAGATTCACAATTTTGTATGTGGATATCCAATTATTTCAGAACTGTTTGTTGAAAAGATTATTATTTCCCATTTGAATGGTACTGGCACACTTCATTAAAAATCATTTGACTACGGACACATTCGTTTATTTCTGCAATATCTTCCATTGATTTCTGTGTCCATCCTTATGTCAGACTAACCAAACTGTTTTGATGATTGTGCCTTTGCAGTAAGATTGAAAATTAGGAAATTTCAGTCTCCAAGCTTGTTTTTACTTTCTAAGATTGTTTAGGCTGTTTGGTGTCCTTTGAATTTCCATATAATTTTAGAATCAGTTTGCCCATTTCAGTTCCTTTCTATAAAAGGGAATAGAAAAATGCTGAGGAATTATTTGTTTATTTTGAATATGAGCAGACATCTCCTTTAGGAAGGGAAAGAATACAGATTATGAAACAACTTGGGCTAATGAAACAGAAATAGGGGTCAAGGTATAGTTTTGAACACAACTATGTTACTGATACACTGTATGACTAGAGGAGGTGGGCCCCTGGGGGCATGCCTTTGGGGTATATATTTTGTTCCTGAAAAATGGAGTATCTCTCTCTCTCTCTCTCTCTCTCCCCCTCTCTCTGCTTCCTGATGTGACATCCTGAGCCTCTTTGCTCTGCCATGCTCTTCTGCCATGGTGGTCTGCCTTACCTCTAGCCCCAAGAAGCCGGACTTCTATGAGCTGAGACCTCTGAAACCATGAACTCCAAAATAAACTTTTCTTCCTCTAATTGTCCTTGTCAGATCTTTAGACTATAGCAGTGAAAAAGCTTTCTAAAACACTGCCTCTGACTCTGTGTCCTTACTCTATTTATTTGAAGCCTTCATCCATAAAATGGATTGGATCAGTGACTTTGCAAGTGTGATGGGCAAAACCTAAAAGGTCTCTGGAGTTGCTCCAGGCTGCTTTTGGATGTGTGGGTACAGGCGGGACTCTGTTTGCACCCCCTTTGAATCAGAACCATTTCAATTCTGCTTCATATATTTGAATATCTGAATATGAAGCTCTTTGAGGGAAGATTCTAAGCCTTTACAGTCTGATTCTGGAAGATTGCTTTTACACATTTCCTTGTCCCACTGTTACTGAACTCCATGTTTCTAGTTAAAGGGTACCAAAACTTTCCACCTTTAAAATTAATGGGGTTCCACAAGTAACAAACAAAGGACCAACCATACCCTTTAAGAAAGGTCAGCGATTAGAAGGAATTGTGGGACAATGTAGCATGTGGTGCATGCTTGTCAAGTGTGCACTTATTGATAATGATGATGACTCAAGAATTCTGACAGTAGCTAGATATTTTTGGTGTATTCGTGTTCTCTTTTGCTGTACTGCATTTTTATTTTTGTCATATTTTGCCGAACAATAAATAAAGACAGCATTAATATTCATGAGAGGTTGCAGGAAGAAAATGTTGAGTTTATTTTGCTCTCAGGGACACAAACCACTGAAGAGAAGATGCTGTAAACTCATAGTTGGAGAATAAAATAGCAACAACAATAATAATGATCTACCTAATTCTCCAGGGTACATTAAAAGCACACAGGGTTGCCTAGACTCATTTATGAGAGTGAAGCATGTTGCAAGACCCCATATCTCACCTTTATGTGCCTTGATTTGACCCCTAGAGTATACCTGAGCCTGTTCTAATTTTCTCACACATAGCAGAAACTTGAGCTTAGATACAGAGCCAAAGGGCTCCTTGGTACTATAATATGAATTATACTTAGCTGCCAGTATTTATATTTCCCCCCATAGCTTTTGCTTTCCTTGAGGACAAGGAATCTCTGTTCCCCAAAGTGTCCATCATAGTATTTTTCCCATCATTGAAATTCAACATATATTGCCAAGGTGAAAAGTTAAGGGAGGTATAGGTGGAAACTTCCATCTTAGTGTGTAAAAGCATTTCTGCAGCAGCCAGGCGGGTTTTCTGGTCCTAGTTTCCTGTCAACTTAGACTGGTCTAGTGACACTGGGCCCAGACCTTGCCACAGAACCTACTGACAAGGCGACTGATGAATCAAGATGATAACTTTGGTTTCAAGCTACAGCAAATATGTTCCTTTCCTCCTCTGGGATTCACTAGCACTTAGAAATAAATAGGCAACTCAACTGAAAACTTCTTTGATTTGTACATGTGATAAAATGGTCACATCTTTAATAGAAAACCTACCTCCTGTGTCCGCTTGCCATCTATATAATACTTAACATAGAGCAGTGCTTAAGAGCCTGGTATTGCAGCCAGACTGCTAGATTTGAAATCTCAGTCTATTTTCTGGGAGTTACATGATCCTGAGGTTAGTTCACCTCTTTGTGTTTCAGTTTCCCATATGGTAAGTGGGTATAACACTATTACTTGTCTCATAGGGTTGTTTGGAAGATTAAGTAATATGTATCATGTGTAAGTAATATGTGATCAGGGACTTAATACCTGACCCATTGTAAATTCTATACAACTATTTTCTATTATTGTTATTGTTGTATTTACCTAAACTTCATTTACTTCTTCTTTAAAATGGAGTTGTAATATTCACCTTCACAGATTATGTGAAGCTTTGAAATTATTTTTTTCATTCTAATTAGTTATACATGACAGTAGGATGCACTTTGATACATCATATAAAAATGGAGTATAATTTCTCATTGAAATGATGTTTGTGAGATACTTAACACATCATAAGTGTTCATTGGGCCTAAGTGTTATTTTGCACCAGGATTATTATAAATCTTTATCTCAGTTACATTGTACATGGTTGGAATAAGCCTAATGTTCTACTAGACACAGTGATCTGTCATCCCCAAAGAGAAGAACACAGGTGGTCTTATCATTTCCTGTCCCTGTATAAGCCTTCTACCATGAATTGTTTCTTCTCAAAAGGAGAATTTGTGGGCCAACTTGTTAGTATTTTGCTACTAAAGTAGACTTATATGAACTAGCACCTCTAATGTTGAATCTGGGATTTGATCACGGTATATCACTGATTTTGGATAAATGTTTTTGCCTCTGGCCTTTCAGATTATTCTTTGGTGGTAAAATGGTAGAATAAAGATGAAGTTATGAGGATTGAATACCTGGTGCCACAGGGCACTTAACACAAAACCTCTGATTTCTGGGGAACTTTTATTTCCCGTATCTATAAAGCCAGGTCTTTCTATTAACTTTCCTTTTTAAAATCATTTCCAGTAGAATTCAGTCTCAATAGGATATTATGGAATTGGAATACTTCATGCTTTGGCATCTATGTGGAATTTGTGTCTTGATTTCTCATGACATCGGGAATTTTAGCCCAACAACAAGAGTACTCTTAATATGGTTGAATATTCACATCTATATTCTTACAATTAGTTAAACCAGATTGTTCTGACTATGAAGAAAAGGGCAGATATTTGATACATGTGCATAATGATCACTACTTGCCAAAAATTCAAATTCATTGATTAGTCATGGCCAAACATTTTGAGATCATCCAAGAATTTAGGGAAATTAATCCAATTATGTGGATAGATTTCATTTGTGAATCCTATTGATGACTATTTGGGGAAAACAGAATATTGAAAACATAAATATGGTTCAGAGAGAAATCTTTTAAGCACAAGCATTATGAATGGTTTTTCTGTAATCCATTCAGAAGTTCTGAAAGTAGATTGTATGTATCATCCTTGCTTAACCACTGAGGAAATTAAAACACCAAAAGAATGAAGGATTCATCTATCTCCTAGCAAGGCAAGGACAGATCCTGGATCAGAACGCAAATGGCACTATTATCTTGATTTAAATAAAACAACAACATTCAGGCCAAAATGTGTATTAAAAAAACATTCCTGAATGTTAAATGGCTCTGTTGGAGTGCATGTTTTCCATCATTATTCAATAATACATTCCTGTTAAAAACTGATAGGTACAATGAGAACCACAGAATATCAAGTCTTGGAAATTAAGGTCCATACCCTAAATTTCACAAATGAAATGAGTGAAATCAAAGAAGGAAAGACACAACTGTCCACCTAGCTAGACCACTGTGAGTAGGTGGTCATCACATACATAGGACAAAGTGACCCTATGTGTAGTTTTCATCCTGTAAACTTGGTTTTATTTGCCTGGAGCTATAATATAACTGACGTGTTTTCTCTCTGTCTCTGTCTCTCTCTCTGTCTCTCTCTCTGTCTATCTCTCTCCCCTTCTCCCTCTCTCTCCTTTTGTTGCACTTCCTTGCATTTTGGTTCCAAAATATTCTAAGGCCAAGCACATTGAGAGGAAATACTGCATACATAACCCACAGTAGGGCTTGATTTATGTTATACAACTAGCAGGGATGAGAGGAGAGAAAGACAGAGAAAGAGAGGTGCACAAAGGGAGGTAGAAACAAAAGGAGGGAGGAAAGGGGAATGCTGGAAAAAGAAAAAAAATGAACTTTTTAAAATAACCTGTGAAATACAATATGCCTGCCAAATGTGTGTCTGGCTCATGAGGACCTTCCAGGTCTACCTGATTACAAACTTCCCATTAGGTTCCCTATCCAAAAGAACTTACCTTGGCGCATGTAGGGGAAGGTTGTTTAGAAAACTCTGTAACACATTAGCTTCCCTCTTTGCATTTCTGCTTCTATCCTGCAACTTCCTGTCAGAGGCAGGATTGCTGGCTGTGGACCAGTTGAGTATAAAGAAAGAGACCAGGCAGGCAGATGTATGAATTTCAGTCTTGGTATTTACTACAGATGTGGCATTGGGCAAGTCATTTGATCACTCTGGAATCCTAACCTTATCTTTAAAATAAAATAAGAAAAGTACTTTCTTCCTGGTGGTGTTGTGGCAGTGACAGATAATCTGCATTACAGCCCAATTTGGAGGCTAGCATAAATTAGGTACTCAATAATTAAGGTATTATTATCATAAAAGAACATCGACCTGGATATTTTGAGGTATCAACCCATTCTTGCCTGATTACCCAGAATTACTTTCTGTAACTGTTTTACCAAGATTTTATACAGCTACTGGATCCTGAAAGCCCAACTGCTTAATCAGAATTTTCCTTCTAGTTGTCTCTTTGTTTTCTGCATAATGCTTTATAGACCTAGGTCAGGCTCAATCAAGGAAGGCTTCATGCTAATGACTTGTGGTTGGTGTGTGATGAAGATGGAGCCATAGGGCTTATGCATATGTATGCAGACTTGAGGGGTCAGGTTTGAAGTTGTGTTAAATCTGCAAAAAACAGATATTGAGTTAAATTACAAACTAATGACAGTTTGCTCAGGGGTCTGAAGAAAAGAAAGTTACTGTTACCCTTATGGTCAACTATATGCTGATTGGAAATACATCTGTTTTTAAATAATAGGATTTCCAATTACAAAAGCAGTCCCTGAACATTATAAACAATTTGTAAAGTTTAGACAAATAGAGGTAGCTCTTGTTTATAGTAGGGCATATTACCTTTTATGCACGATATAATGTATAATTTATGTGTATATCTAATATATAAACAATTTTGGAGAAATTATATTAAACTCTTTATGACATAACAACTATAGTCTGTAAACATCTTGATTATAGATTGAGGATATACGCACTATATGTTGTATTCTTGAACTCTCACAATGTAAGCTAACACCTTCAAAGTACATATAAAGAAGCACTTGCACATACTCACAAAACTGTATCTTGGTTTGGGGAGCCTCTTGAGAAATTGGAATCTCCAAGCCTAGGTAGTGTTTGGAATTTTGGGAACTATTCAGTGAGAAGAGGAATTTTTATACAAAATGTGGAAGAGGATTCAAAGTAGAAGAAATAACAAATAATAAAATGTGGACTAGGAAATGTCACTGTTACACACCTGGGCTGGACATAGGTCAGGTTTGTCTCCACTCCGGAAATCCCCATTCCTCTCAGGGCATCAGCTTCTGAATTGGTTATTTGTGTGTGGTTTGTATCTTGTATAACTAACTTCTCACATCATCACGATTTGTTGAATTTTAAGAGCCAAGAAAGCAAGAACTGGGACAATTTAATTTTCATAGTACTGTGGAGAAAATAAAAATCAAATGGTTCATAATGATTTTATCAGGACCCAGCTCTTTCAAAAGAATTGATTTTAACTTGAATAGTTATGAGATAGGAAGAAATGGAAGTTTCATTAGGCAAATTCAAGACAGCATGGTTATGTTCAATATAAAACCGACAATAATAATTAGAATTTGAGATATGCTAGGTAATGAGAAGAGTTGGCTTTAAAACAAAATGGGAAAGTGAGAAAAGAACCCGGACTGCCATCATTAGCAGATTAGATTTGAGGTGTGCTAACAAATATCAAGGCCAGTAAGGTTTTAAGTAGGGAATGGAGCATGATCAAAGTGGCAGAAAGTGTTTTTACTGCTGTGTGTACAATGGTTTGCTATGGAAAATGGCTTTAAATGGCACAGCATAATAAAGGAGAGATCTCTGGTGTGTGGGTTTTATGCCCTAGTAAATGGATGTGACTAAGCCTGGAAAAGAAAGCAATAGAACACTGAGCGTTCCTGTTGAATGTCCTTGTTGTCTCATTCCTGTTGAGACAGAATTTCACTCATCCACTCAACCATTCACCCATTTATTTATCCATTCTTTTTCATCAAAATGTTTTTGAACACAGAACATGTTTTGTGTTCTGTAGGTTACATTCTTCATGCCATGGATATAGCAGTAGACAAAGTTAGCAAGAACCATGTGCATGCAGATTCCAATTTCAGTGGAGAAGATGAAAAATAAGGAAATAAATATAGTATATGATGACAGGTAGTGATAAGTGGCATGAAGCAAAATAAACCAAAGGAAAGGTTGGAGTTGTGTGGTCGTGTAGTTTATTAGATTGCATATTTGAAGCAAAGGGGAGGGAGGCTCAATGTTAACCTAAGAACAGAAACCTTGGGGATATACCTGGACTGATTGTAAATGGCAGGTAGTGACAATGTCAGTACTGCTATTCATAATAAAGAGAATGTGAGTGGCCTGGGCTTTAGAATCAGACAGGTCTATGTTTGCATCTTTTCCTCTGAACAAGAACTTTGTGGCTTTTGCCATGTTACTTAAGCTCTCTGAGCCTCAGTTTCATCTGCAAAGAATATTTTTTCTTCAGTTCTCTTAACGATGAATCATGCATGAAAACAATATAGACAGTTTTCATTCCAATGCCCTCCCCCTACTTCCTGATTATAGGCATTTGTTGTAAGGCACTTCACAGGTATTTTTTCTTTAATCCTCCCAGTAACCTTGTGGTGGATAGTATAATTACCCCCAATATGTAGATGTGAAAGTTTGGGCACAGAGAAGTAACTTGCCCAAGTTTGTATAATTTAGTGATGGAGCTGTATTTCTTTTCTTACTAAATATGTATGTGTATATATGTGTGTGTATATATGTATATATGTGTGCATATATATACATATATGTGTGTATATACGTACACACATTTAGTTGTTGATGGACATTTATTTATATGTGATGCTGAGAATTGAACCCAGTGCCTCACACATGCTAGGCAAGTGCTCTACTACTGAACCACAATCCAAGCCCCAGGGCTGTATCTCTGACTCCAAGAAACTGACTCTGTGGTCCAAGTCCTTATCATGGTACCTGCCTGCCTACTCACTGCAGAGTTCTAGGGCTTTCCATTCCTCATTTATGAAATGAAGGAGCAGGAGCAGACTTTCCCTCGACACCAGCCATTCCTGTGTTCTATGACCTATGAGCATAGTAAGGAAGTAAGTCTTGTGTGAGACCTAAGGTCAGGACATCTGGACAGGCACATTGTCCTTGCTGGGGAGTGTCAGTTCTGGGCACAACACAGAGGGATTAGAAGCACCTGCTGTCTGTAGTGATAAGGAAGGTGCCTTGACTCCACTCTGCTGTCACATACCCATCTTAGGACTCACAGTCTTTCTCTCATAAAGGTGCTGAGTTTGCACATGCCAAACATGGAATACAGTTTGCTGTTGTCAAATTGGTGATCTTTGTGATGGTTATTCTGAAACTTTGATCTCTTTTTCAGAGATCTGTTTGGGTCCCAAACATTAAACACCAAAAATGGTGAAAGAGGATTCTAAGCATAAGGAAATTGCAAAGTATATCCATCAAGAAAAAATACTCATATACATATGGCAGTTGTGAAAAGGTGAGTGGGTGGATTGCAAGGATACAGGGACATCACCAAATTAAAAAAATCAGCCCTGTGTACATGTATGAACGCACAGATGGTGTGACTCTACTTTGTGTACAACCAGTGAAACAATAGCTGTACTCCATTTGTGTTCAATGAATCAATAAGTAAATTAAAAAAAAATGCAAAAAAAATCATTGTCACACGTCATAGGAATAGAAAATTCATAAGCAACTGAAACTTCCTTCAGGGGCTGCGTAGTTTTTCATAAACCTCCACCATCTCTCTGCTATAGGCTCCTCCCTCGAGTATACATGAACCATTAGCAACATTTCACAATGCTTTAAGGGAACAAGGCTGCCCAATCTAGGTCCTGGAAAGAAACACATTTACCCTAGACTGTTCAAATAAAATAAGCATAGTGAGGGATTACCAACAGAGGTATGGGCAGAACTGATTGAATAAACAAGGAATAGAGATGCTCCCAGAACAAGCCACCAGTCATGAGCCATTACTGTCTCTAAAGGTGAAGGGCTGAAGAAGAAAAGAGTATTTTCCTAACCCAGAGGCAACTGGATTCATGGAGAAGGAAGTACCAGCCAGTGATAGCTAGAGGTACATAGATATAGGTACAGCC
The DNA here is from genome assembly GCA_020662805.1 of Glaucomys volans. Taxonomy (NCBI): domain Eukaryota; kingdom Metazoa; phylum Chordata; class Mammalia; order Rodentia; family Sciuridae; genus Glaucomys; species Glaucomys volans. Next base: position 363,174 of record JAJEJO010000424.1, read on the forward strand.
AAAGGTACAGCAGGGGGTGGGTAGAAATAAGTCCACTGATTACCTTATAGTTTTGTAAATCAGAAATTCAACATGACTGCCAGTGGGCTAAAACCAAGGTGTCCTTGGACTGTGTTCCTTTCTAAAGACTCTGGGGGATGATCAGTTTCCATTTTCCAATTTCTATATACCACTTGCATTCCTTGGTCTATGGCCCCTCCTCCATCTTCAGAGTCAGCAACTCAATACGGTTGTGTCCTCATGTCCCAGCTCTCTGACTGAGCTCCAGTCATCACATCTGATTCTCTGACTACAGCTAGGAGAGGTTCTCTTCTTTTAAGATCACATGGCCTACCCAGATCATCGAGGATGATCTCTCCATCTTAATGTCACATTTGCAAGCCTCTTTTGCCATAAAGTAATATGTTCACAGGTTCTGAGGATTAGGGTATGGATATCTTTTGAAGATCATTATTCTCTTCTGCAGTCCTGTATGTATCTTCCTCAGAAGGCAGATTGCAGGACAGAGAAATAGAAAATAGATTAAGATGAGGGCACAGAGGAAGAATAGCCAGCACAAAGGCAACCTGACATCTATTTCTCATCTATAAAGTATACAAATATGTTGGACTTGGTTAATGTTAGTGTCGCCAATCTATTGACTTTTATTATTTATTTAATTGTTACTAGTCCACTCTTTTCATACTTAGATGTCTGCTAACTGCAAAGAGAAAGCTTCACTAGAAATATAAGATACAGCCTTTGATCTAAGGAGTTTTTCATCTAACTCGGTCAAGAGCTGTTAGATCCCAAGCTATTAGTGAGAGATCAAGGAAGAAGGTGTTGGAGAAGTGAGGAGAAAAGGGAAACCAAAGTGCTGTGGAAATCATTGAAGGTATTTCACGGGAGTTATAAGATAAGCTGAATGCTGAAAGGTGACTAGGGTTTGAGTTGTAAGAAGGAAGAAAGTATTCCAGTAATTTAGAAAAGGAAAGTAAAACATAATGTAATAAAAAAATGAAGATCTGTGTATACTCTTTCTTCCAGATAGCAAAAGTAAAAAATTGATAGATAAATACCATCCATTACATTACAATGATGCCTATAAAAGTATGTAGTGGCCTTAGATTTCTTGTTTGAATAACCATTTAGAAATTACATTTTATATTTACTTCAGCTGGCAGTAGACATGGGATGAAGTCATTACTGGTAAACATTTCCATTTCTATGTCTATCTTCTGTCTATCCATCTATTATTTGCTTTACTCTTGACCTCATTTTCTCTTGCTTGATTTCTTCTAGTTCCCAAACTTCTAGTCAGAGTACATGTGTGCATCTGGATTAATTATTGAAATTTGATTCCAAATACGTGAGAAGAAATAGTTGGACTTTCAAAATTCCGTCAGCCATTTCATCATTTGTAAGGTTATCAGATTCTTTGGTGTCTATCAGATTTTAATAGCCCAGAATGTTCACAGATTGTTGGAAACTGGGAACTGTGTTAGACTTTGGTGTCAAATGGCATGGGATGGAGTTATAATCCCATGTTGACTGTAGGGATGTGGGCCTTCTAAATCGCATTAAAATATATAAAAAATAGAATTAGAGAAGCAATTGTTAAAAGTTATGACATTGCTCAGAAAAAAATGTGAAGTACTGTTTATATATATAAAGTTAGCTATCTGCAACATGATGAGCTCAAAATTACCATAAGCCCAAAGAAATCTTTTGTAGCAAAAATGGGTGTTAAAACTATCAGCTCAGTGGAATTCAGAGAGAGCTTTCTTTTTCTTATTTATTCCTAAATTTAAAAAAAAGTTCAATTTTCCAGGTTCTAAACATTTAGCAACTTGGAAGCAAAAAATTAAAAAATTATAAAGGAAAAACAATCGCTATCATTCAACAAAGCATCATATCACATTATGAGGCAACTAGTGAGAAAAATGTTTATAAGGAAAACACTCAAAAGTAATGAAAGGCAGATGTTTGTGGGTTTAGGAAAACTCAGCAAAGTAATTTCCTGTTATACAAAAAGCCCAATTTAACCCAAAGTGCCCAAAAGGCACCACTGTTTTTATGGAATGGAACAGTGAATGCTTGTATTGACTACGTTAAATAATCCCAGGAAGGTTAAATTATATTTGCCATAATTTTCTAAAGACAGCAGGGATATACATAATTTATTCTAAAAGATATTTACTCAAAATGGTTAAAATTTTAATGATATTAGCA